>NJDD01000647.1:74890-87854 GCA_002245505.1 Calephelis nemesis
TGTGATTGTACCTACGTAGCCAAATATTTACAGAAACTAAAGAAAACATGAAACCGTTAGACTTAATAAGTAGGTACCTAACTACGTTTACACGCGTCGTCCACCCGGTAACAAAACGACCGGCAACAGGGCAACGTCTCCAATCATAAACAATATTTAATTATTATGAATACAAGATTCCAATTTCAGTTCACAAGGCGACAATTTACATTGCCGCGGTTGGATATGTAGCTAATTTTTGCAAACAAACCTTCATAGCATAATGAACTTTATGTCAATTGTATAACGTACAAACTAAATAGGTAGGTATGCCCCAATAAAAATTGCGTGGCATTGGGGTTTCCCGCGCTTTTCCCTTTAAAATCATAGTGCGTCTCACTCAACACTCACACTAGCATGAATGAATTGCATAGATTTGTACACACGTATAGCACATCTCGTGTGCGGCTGTGTGCTAATGTTGTGACAACAATTTTTGTTTACAATTGGTATAAACTCTTTTTAACAAAATAAATACTTACACAAAACAAAAAAAATTTCAATGCCTGTATTGTCATTTAGGAGGGATTTTCTAATTGGGGTGTCTGTAATGTACATTCAATTCTGTTACACATCATAGAATGTAATATAGAGTCAAAAAGCAAATATTTCACGCGTGACGAAGTAACAGGCGGAAGCTAATTCGATATAAAAGTCTTCGGCCTTACGTATATGCTACTATACTAGTTTCTGGCGAACCAAATTTCCACCGCTAGGTCTTCTTGAAATGAAATATATTTGCAGAATATGTGTTTTTAAAAGTTGTTAAAAATATAGCTAACCATACCAACATACTCTTTCACACAGTAGTATGCAAAATGAATGAATGAATTATTTATAGAAATTAAATATTTATATATTTTTTTAATATTTAAATCGGAGCACTTAATTATATTTATTAAAACTTAAATAATTTATTACATATCAAATTAAATCATCATCTTTTATGGAGTAATTTATACACCTGTCATTGGGATTGTTTGGCCGAAGTAAGTACTTACTAAACTTAGTAAGCTAGGAAGCAAAAAAATTAAAGTCTTACAAGCTGACTGTAGCGCTTTTCGGCCAGGACAGACTTATTGACTCATCTACCACACATCCCAATAGACGCCTATTCTTTATAATTTTGCTTTGAAACAATTCTGGCTAATAGCTGAGGTGCGGGGAGGTGAGGCACTGCTTTCTTATTGGCCCTTGCAATGACAACACGTCGTATTCATAAACAGAATTGTAAGATAAGGGATGAGACATATTTAATACAAACAATATAATTTATCGATATGCTTATTTTTATTTTATAAAGTGCGACATTATAACCTATTATATCGCATTTTGTTATTGCACGTCACATCGCAGCTATGCTATCAAGGTCACACATTTTTGCGGTTGAGAGTAATATCCGTACTTGAATATATTAGGTCCTTACATCTGAAATTGACGTTTTGTAGGGGAGGAATATATTTAATCAATATAGTCTGTCTGTTCGCGTGTAATTTAGATCAAAATTGCCTTGTACGCTATCAGAAAAAAATTAACAACTAATGAGTTATCAAAAAGTTAAAATCTCCGGGCGCGAAATTAAATATCGTTGAAGCGTAGCAAAGACATGCGCACTTACTGCATTCCCCCCTTCTCCCGGCCCCTCTGGTGTCCTTGAATGCTATATTACGGGATAAAAAGTCGGTCTTCAGCTACCTACATACCAAATTTCATCGTAATCGGTTCAGTAGTTTAAAAAACATACTAACATCCTGACATCCAGACATACTCACAAACTTTAGGATTCATATTACTTAGTAGGATTTTTATTCTTAAATAATCGAAGTAAAGCGAGAGCGGACAGCTGGTGTAATATAAATAAATAATAAATAAATACCCCTAGACAAATCACACAAATTAAATCTAACCCCAAAGTAAGCAAATTATATGTTTGTGTTATGGGTGTTAGTCAACGATACTATTACATATAAATACTTAAATAGATACAAGAATAAATTTAATAAACACCCAGACCCGGAAATGCAGACATCTAAATGCCTGCCCCCGTCGGGAATCGAACCCGAGCCTCGCGGTTGGTCGATGTAGTTAGGCAAGTACGCTAGCCACTCTACCAATGAGGCGGTCAAATGTTAATATACTCGTATTTGTTTAATCAAAGCACGAAAAATTGTTTCCTATGCATAATTGCCATCTCATAGGCAAATCATTGATCCCTCTACTAAAAAACCATTCGAACGGGAATCAATAAAATCTTTGAACGTGGTTTGGACTGCCCCCTCGAAATTGATTTTTTTCTTTTGTTAAACGTTATTCAAATTTGAAAAAATAGTAATCTGTTGGAGTTAGGTTCAGATGGATGCCTTTTTCATTCCAGTTGATGCTCTTCTAATTGAGAAGTCGTCTGTTGTGCAGTATGTAGTCTACCATTGACAAGAAGCAGCAGTGACGTAAAGTGTATAAAACAATCTTCTGCAAAATATTGAGATTTAGTACACTTTATTTGGAATTTGGAATTCGGAAACCAATTCTCTCGTCTGGTTTCTTTAAACCAAATTAGATTTTTTATTTTATTATCTTGTGGATACCTAATACAAAGACATATGTACTTATCAAATTAAATTGTTTTTATTCATACGAGTAATTCTCACCTGAACTACAGAATATCGTCAAAATACTGTAAACAAACTAGTTTTAAAATTGTCTCAGCCCTTTGAAAGTTTTATGGCATACTGACCGCAACATCGCCTATCGGAACCAGTATTGAATTTATATCACCCAGATAACCACCTAATGCACTTGAAATACTTCATTAAAATCGGATCAAACCTTTATGAGTTATTCAATGACATATAACAGCGCCCTCTACCGCTTACAGCGTTCAGTAATTCAGTTTTCCATCGTGTTGGTCCTGGTCTACTGACTAAAATAAATCACATGCCCCTCTGCCAGGCACCTCGTAAGAGGCGAGCACAGGTAAAACAGGTAAAACAAATAGAGTGGTGTGCAGCAACTTCCCTGAGTAGCTATGCACCACCTTACCCATTCCTGCAGCTATAATGACAATGTCACATTCCGATTCGGAGGGTAGGGAAGCCAGTAGATTTGCACAATAGGCCTTACATACCGACCATAGGACAGCAACGCACCTGTAACGTCTATTATATAGTATATAGGTCATTATTATCTGTTATCATTAAGAGAGCTGTGTGCTTGTTCGCTGACTTCTCATATAAAAAAGAATAACTATCCAGTAGCCAACTCAAAAGTAAGAGTAATAAGTTTTTTATTGTTTCTGTTAGTGCTTAAATTTATCTATAAAATAGGTACATAAATACCTACATACAGTACCGGTATGCCATTGAGGGTAAATAAATAAAAATGTCGATAAAATAGATTTGCACATTAGTCCGTCACTAGATGTATGCAAACGAAAGTGATAGCTTGAAAATCACATGTGTAAGAAAGTGATATAAACACGCATCTAACAATGACCGACCAGTATATGATGAACTCCGATAAACATCAAATAATTTAAAATGTAATTATGAATGTTATTATTTTTAATCAACCTACGGAAAGTTTTACCATCTTTTCGGTAAATTGAAGGGCGGCTGTCTTTACCGTACCATTTAATTGAACAAACAGTCGTTTTTAAATCTGTTTTTTAATTTTTTTTATACAATAACGCGACAATGTTTACAGGTCACAAACCTGGTCGATACTGTTCATGTCTTTTTAAGTAATAAGCTGCATAAGAACAATTACACTTATGTGTTGACAGAAACTGGTTGCCTTACATGCGGCGTCTATTGGGATGTAGGTCGATGTATTGACTTAACATAACACAAAACACCGGTTTATGTCATATTCCGTACATAACCTCATAGACTGAATATAATTGACAGTACTAAATTTAGGAATATAATTTAATTCCTGTGAATAGTTTCACATATTTTCACATATATTCCGCGCATGTGTATCTGAACAATGACAGGTCTGTTCCTGTCCGTTTTGTTTACATCAAGAATAAGCAAAATGGCGTCGTATATTAAGCCATACTTACTGCGTTAGCACTTATTTTATGTCACGGTCGAAAATTTTGTAAGCATAGTAAGTGACTTACTACATTTAGTAAGTAGTTACTTCTGCTAAACACGCCCAATACTTACCAACAATGGACGCGGGATGTGGTATATGTTGTGGAGTGGTCACTACAGGTGAGGATTTTAGCAGTGAAGTAAGTAAGGGTGATGATGGAGTCGCTGTTGATCCTGTAATGATGAAAGAACAGTTTAACTTTTTTCGGATACTCAAATGAAAATGTAAAATCTAGGTATTTAAGAAAGCCAATTTTATTATTCTATTACCCATACAAATAAATAAAATTGGAGTGTGTGTTTGTAATATAAAAGTAACTGCTTTTTACTATATGCGTAATAATGAGTATATCTTAATATATATAAATCTCGTATCACAATGTTTGTCCTCAATGGACTCCTAAACCACTTAACCGATTATAATAAAATTCGCACACCATGTGCAGTTCGATCCAACTTGAGAGATAGGATAGCTTATATCTCAATTTATGGTAAAAAAATTACCATCCGAGCGAAGCCGGAACGGGCAGATAGTTAATATATTATACAATATATAATGGTAATCTCTATGGTATGGTAAAAAAATGCTTTCACTGAAAGGTAGCTGAAGTAATAAGGAGTAACTTAGCCTACTTTCATTTTAGTCTTTTTTGTTGAATTCCACAAAAAAGAAGTTGCTGTGACAGCTAGTCACATATACATACTTATACTGATTTAACACTCCATAACACTATAACAAAAAAAGGTTCAACACACACCGGACAAAACCTACATATTATATAAACAAAAGCAGAGGAATATAAGTTTTCAAACACAAAATCTAAATCAAATTTGGATCATCTGTAAAAAAACACACAACGCACGAACTTTTTTTTTTATTTCATAAATAAAAATCTGACACCAATTTTTCACTGAGTTTAAAAAAAATATAAATTAATAGATTTCTCTAGCATACCTGAACGAATTTTAAAAAATATTTTTGTATTCAGCAAACTGTAAAGCAAACTTCTGAAGTGGTCCCATTGCTATCAAGTCTAATAAATTGTGTACATAGTATTGACATCGAAGACAGTTTTTTGCGGTTTAACTATGCTTAAATGATCTGTTTAAACTTACCAGAAACTGATGGAGGAGTCTGCGGGGGTCGCCATGTTCTCTCAGCTCTAGCGCGTCTTTCTTCTCTTTCCTTCAGCCAGGCTGCCCTTCTAGCACTCTCTCTTTCACGTGCACGTTTCGCCGCCTCGATATTTGCCCATAACTCTTGAATCTTTTCATCTGAAGTTGCACTGTTTCTGACTTCCGCAATTTCATTCTGATTGAAGAGAAGCATAAAATTTAACATATTTGTTTGTTGTTGTGGATATTTAAGGATTGTAGATCTATAAAAAGGGCTATCTATTCATACAATATTTTATTATAACTCAAAGGATTTTGCTGCCAAAATTGTAGAAAAAAAATTCCCAATATTGGCCTGGGACGTCTGAGCAGAATAAACTGTCAGCCTTTCTGCTAGGCAAATCGTAAGAGGCGAGCATAGATTAAAATATAGGTCAGTACCAACAAGACCACTACTAATACAGCAACCTGCTCGGGCTTATCTATTCTTGCTGCCATATAGACTGTCATGGATGGTAGTGTAGCCGGTAGACTTAAGCAATATGCCTAGCATCTCGGTCGCACGACAGCGACACATCTATCGTGTCACCATTGTCACTTACCATCTAGGGACTCTTGTATTTGTTTGCCGACCTAACACAAAAAAACTACTTCTTGTCTAAGTTGGCATGACACACTGAAAAATATCATATTTCAACCAAATTGACAAAAACCTTAATGGTAAACTTTACTAAATATTAGTGAAAACCATTTTATTGATTTTGGAGACTTATTTCATTTAGTGATTTTGGAGTTTTTTATTTGAGAATTATTACAAACCTGCTAGGAAACTTTGATGTGGTTTTCATTGCTGAAAATTTTCAACTACAGCTACTTTCATTAATTTAGTTATAACTTTTAACAATCAAGTACAAGATTTACGGGAAAGATTGGAACACATCTTGACGATTGAAAAAATTGTGTAGTAAAGCAAAATTCTCGTAAGTATATCAGAATATTTTAATAAAGTAACAACTTCAGAAACAAACAGCTTCTATTAGAAAATTATTATCGTTTCACTGAGGAAAAAACCCTCTTGTTAATTTTTTTACATTTGACAATAAACAATACACATTAATGTTGGGATTTTTGAGAAAATAAATGGGGTCGTCCATTAATCACGTGAAGGGTCGAGAGAGGAGAGGGTTTAGCAAAAATCACAAGAAAAATGAAAAGGGATGTAGTGTGATGTAATTTGTACTTACTTTTTCATTGAAGGGCTCGATTTTTCAATCTCAATTGTCCGCTTCTTTGTGTTAAAGAGAGTTTTTAATATATTTTTGAATGTTTTTGTAAAATTTTTTTTACACGGTTACAAAATTAATCTAAGAACTACTCCAGATTTTTGATGGAGGAAGAATTGTAAGCCTCAAGATGTATCACCAAGGGGCAGGAGTGGATAAAGAATGCTAAAAAATCTGATTGTTTAAATCTGATAAATCTGAATAACCAAATCTTTTTAACTTGAAGTCAAGCTTTTACATTGTTTTTTAAACAAACATTTATTTGTAAATATATATACCCACTTAAAACACCCAATAATATCATAATTATATAAGCAATATTTAAAATTAGGAGATAAATCACTTACAAGGTAGTGCAATGTGTAATATGTTATGTGTAATATGAAAATCTTAAAACCGCTTGCTTAAAGAGGGTTTTACTGTATGTATAACAAGCAAAAAGCAGGCAGGTTTTTAGATGGTGAGAAACAACTAAGACCTATCAACTACATAGACATTACTATCTAATGGCCAGGATGCTTAATGAAGCAGATTTTAAATAGTATTTGAGGGACATATGACATTATATTGCTTTAATGTCACAAGGACTCACAAACTCATGATATAGGTGAGGCCCATAAAAAAAACAACATATAGCATCGGGAGGAAAAAATCAATAGAGTTGCCGAGCACACATGGATCAGACTAGAACCAAGTAGGACAAACTGAAGAATTTTAGAGAATGCCTTCATCAAGGATAAGCTGTGTAAGAAATAAACCTTTATATCACAGATCAATATAGACTTATTTTATTTTTTTATACCTCAAGTTGTTCATGCTGTGCATTCATCTCTGTTAATGTGTTTTGTATCTCCTGGATCCTCTGTTGAGTAAGCATTTTCAAGATACTCTCCTGTGGAGTTTCCACACCACCTTCAGAGTTTCGTTTCTTTCTTTTAGGGGTTTCAACATTTTCTAGTAGAGCTCCATACTGAGCTGCACAGCTAAAACAGCAGTTGAATTCAATTTAGTATCATTGCGATTTTGAGTTAACTTTTAAAACAGTTTTATAAAATAACTAGCTGTTACCAGTGGCTTTCAAATAAAACCAAAATATTTTATTTCCTTTAGAATATGAGTGTTACAAAAGTTGTTACAAAATATGTTAAGGCCTAACATATTCTACCATATATGTTGTGCAAAATTTAATTAAATTTAAATATTAAATTTCATAATGTAAAAATCAACATGCAATAATTTTGTTTTAAAGATATTATTAAAATTTTGATTGTACCCTTTCATTATATCTTATCTTCATATAATCTTATAAAAATATTTTTCATTTCCCTTTATTCCCTATATTGCCAATATTAATTTCAATAATCAAAAAAAAACATTTCATAATTTTTGCATTTTATAACAATTTTTATAACAATAATTATTGAATCATTTAAACTCAATTTATATAATTATCTTTTTGTAAATGCTCATCTAAAGAATAAAAACATTTATTTACAAGCCATCTAATTAAAGTTGCTTTAAAAGCATTCCCTGGTAATATTTTTATTTCAGTAGGAAGCTTATTGAATATTTGTTTACACATATAATATATGTTTTTTTAGCCATGGCTGTTCTACATTGAGGTACAAATAAATTTTCAGCATTTCTACCCCTTGTGCCTACTTTTTGTGCTTTTGTGGGAAAATATGTGGGGTGTTCTTTTACAAATATACAGACTAATTTAATGTACATGCAAGGCAATGTTAACATTTTTAAACTTGTAAAATATGGTTTGCAACTTTCCACTTGTTTTATTTTACAAATGGATTGAATACACTTTTTTTAAATAATGAAAACTCTTTTTATCTGTTGGGAGTTGCCCCATATTATTAGTCCATATGAAAGTACTGATGACACATATCCATAATAAGCCGATAAAGCTGCTTCTAAGGAAACTTTTAGTCGTATTTGCTTTAAAGCAAACATAAAACAATCCAGCTTACCTGTTCCACATGTGCCTTCCAGTTACAATTCTTATCAATTAACATACCTAAAAATTTTGTTGAATCTACTTCTTGAAAGTTAACATTGTTATATCTAATATTTACTTTTAAAGGATTTTTATTATATGGAATGAATTGTATACATTTTGTTTTGTTCAATATTAATTTGTAGATTATTTTCATCAAGCCAATTAACTATGAGATTTAAATTTTTGTTAATTTTTTTTCAAACATATTGCCACTGATTTTATTTTTACCCTCTATTATTAATGTGGTATCATCAGCAAAAAACATTTCTCTTCCGTGCATGTAGGAAGGTCATTAATGCCACATATAAATAAAAGAGGCCTTAGCCCTTTGCTTGCATGGCAGATAATATATTTCCTGAACTAAATTAAAAATTGTACAAATAATTTATTCCTTTTTTGAAAGCATTTATTTGTTTTTAATCAATAGCCCATTAGTAAAGACTTTTATACAAATTTTTAACCCCCATTTCACTCCCTTAGGAATAGAATTTCCAAAAACGCTTAGATACATATTCACTCATTTTTAATAAATAGTAAGGCAATGTATGCTCACAGCTCAATCAATGAGGTAGACAAATATAGACTGGTACAAAAAGTGTAACCTACAAGCCACAGGACGGTGATGTACCTACAACAGCTATGGTGGTATGAGCTATGGCTTGTCTCTTACCAAGGAGAACGTCCTTTGCCCTCCCAGACAGGTGACATGTTTCTAAACTGCTACCATTAACTAATCTACAGAATATAGCTACATTAAAATTTAATCAGGTCATTTTATTCCATAAAATTTAAAGCTTTCAGTCAAAATTTTTGTTTTCAAATATTGCTTTTAAAATCATAACACAACGCGCATTTTAATACGTTTTTAAAAATATTTTGCGTGAGCTAAATAAAGCCGGTTATAGAATGTATGTGATACACAGACCTAACAATAGGACAAAATGTTTTTTTAATGTACCTTTTCTGTGAATACCAGTCAGGGGGTCTGTTTGGTTCTCCAATAGTCTTCAGAGCTCTGGATACAGACATCCAATTTTGGTCACCACTTCGCACCACTGCTGAGGCCAAACATAGTTGTTCCCGAATATTCCATGTATCTAGTGGCACGCGTTTCAATTGTAAACGCTCTTGGATAGAACTCATATTGAATATTTGTCGTAAGTTTATTAGCTTTTTTAAAAAATACTAATAGCATTTGGTAAACACTGCAATATTCCAAAATCTCAACAAACCAGTGTCAACTGTCATTGTCAACAGTCAACCACAGACTACTTAGAGCTCAGATAAAGTATCCCCTAGATGGATCACATCTGAGACTTAGAGATACTACTTATCAGGCAACTCATATGTGACAACCAGTGACAACTGACAAGTGTGCTGTGTCTATCATCGAGCTATCATCCATGTGCCAAGCCATGTCAAAAATAATCGATTTTGATAAATCGTTCTTTGCAATTTTTATATTTTCAAGCTAAGAAATAATATTAAGTACTAAAAAACATTTTTAAGTGAATGTCCGAATGTAGCATTACACACAAACTCTTAGTAGTTTAAGTAATGCATTAATTATTGATGATTTAGTATAAGTTGTTTAACATTAAGTATATAAAATAAAATAAAAAAAACTTTATTTACATTACGTCAAAAGCTTAAGCAAAAATAGCAAAAGTAACTGATCAGGCAATGATTTCTTCTAAGGAATAGTTGTTTTATTAAACAAATGGACCAAGTAATGGTTAAAAATATACCTTTCAACTTTCCATATTTTTCTTTAATTTTTATGATTTCTAAGCCTGACACAATTCTGGACTATAATGACGATTTAAGACTTTCATGAAGCGGACCAGATGCGATAATCGTGAAGTTGTATTTGGTTATTATTGAAGCTAAAAACTTGCTGGAAAATGTCCCTAATTTTTTGCAATTTTCAAATTTCCCCGTTTTTCTTTAATTCTTGTTATGTCCAAGCCTGATACAATTCTGGTCTATACTGACCATTTAGGACTTTTATGAGGCGGACTAGATGCGATAACCGCAACGTTGTATTTAGTTATTCTCAGAGTTAGAAACTAACTTACCAATTTTCCTAACTTTTTAGGGAAAATTTAGGAGATTTCAATTCGATCAAATAAAATCATTTAAGCAATAACAAATTCTTAGTTATTATATATAGTTAAGTACATTATTTTATTTATAGATGATACTAATACAGAAAACAAAATAACTATTTTACGTTATTTAAAATATTAAATTTTCCTCATAATCTTACCTTACACTTTTTTAAATCACAATATCTAGAAATTACAACCTCACCTATTCCTGAAATATACTGACCAATTAATGACCAATTATTTGATTAATTTATTGGGTCATTTATACGGACTTAGGGGTGCTAAAATTAATTTCGTGACCTTGAAATTATTTAAATTACGAATATCTATGAAACAGAGCCTGACCAAATTCTAAATAAAAATTCTGACCAATTATGACCTTTTAGTGACCAATTATATGCAATACTTATGTTTTTGGTATGTGCGATCAGGGGTGCCAAAAGTTGTATATTGACATTGAAATTTTATTTTTTCATTAAGAAAAACCGAGCCTGACCAAATTCGGAAATAAACTGACCATTTATGAGCAATTACTGACCAATTATTTAAGATATTAAACATGTCAAAATTCAAACTTAGGGGTACCAACATCCAGGAGTATATACTTACTATATTGTGTATATTTTAATTCATAAATGTGTTTCATGTTTTTATTGTACTGTATTAAAAAAAAAGTCATCACTCCTATCAAAGTACCCTACCCTACGGACCACAACATGACAATGATTATAATATAACTCTATTTACTTGTTATTCTAAGATGGCATTACTTTTGAGAGATGTCATTCCAAATTAATATTTCCAAATTCTTCTTGGACACCAATCAATCTGGAACTGGCTCACAGAACAACTGTAGTACTCCGACGTAACTGGCTCGTCTAATATTTTATGGCTACCCATTAATCTAGGAATTGCGAATAATATTGACATCTCATCTGTGTCTAAATATGTAGTTTTTATCGAGAATTGCAATTTGAATGCGTATATATCGGATAACTGGTTGTTCGGTTACAGCTGCAATGCACTTAGTTTATATTATTAGCTACATGATTTTACACTGTATGGAAAAAGAAGAATTTCATATTTTAACATCACAGTGCAGTCTGGAGTCATGGATACATTTTTTACCATGTGTCCGTAGTTAGAATACGTAAGTCTGGGGGCTGATTTTGTAACTCAGTTTCCAACTCAAAATGGAAAAGTGTACATCAAATAGCTGTCAAATGACTAGTTTTGTATTGGCTAGCTCCAGTGACCAACCAAAATGACGTCATGTATTCGTTCGCCACCGAGTGGACAAAATAAGCCACTTTCAAACAATTTGACAGATAATAGTGTATCGATAAACACAAATTGGCATTTGCTACGAAAAGTGGACACAAAATAGTTGGAAACTGAAGACGTAAAGAACTTTTTGAAAGCAACTGTGAAATACCAGTGTTTTTGAAGATTTTAAGTGATGAGCACTTTAACCCAGTCGTTTTCAAAAGGTAAACAAATATATGAGAAACGTTTAGTGATTCGGAAATGTATTTTAGAAGCATTATATTAAGATAAATGCTCATATAGATTAGATTTATTTTATTATTTGAAATGTTAACAATTTCTTAATTAATAGAATTAGTTAAAAACTTGTACGGAAGAAAACATGAGAAAAGAAAAACTTTCCTGAAAACAGAGAGAAATGAGAAACTGTTAGCTGCAAGACTTGTCTTATTTGTTTATTGTAATTTTGCTTTTAATAAAACTGAATATTGTAAAGTTGAAAAAATTTGATCGTGTTTTCCAGTAATTCTCAAAACGGTTGTTCATAGTTAACTTAAAGGTGAGTGGTAACACAGCTTCAAAACCTAATTTAATATAAGCTCAAAACAGAATTTATGTAGGTACCTGCCTATTTATGAACCTAGTCAAAACTATTTTACATAAGAGTCATCAAATCACAGAAGTAAATTTAAAATATATGCATAAATTTTCAACCCAAAGTAAACAGAAAAATAAGAAGAAGATATCTACTTACTTATTAGTTTACTACTTACCTTTGCATTTTGTTTCAAATTTTTACCAGTGCAGTTGTGTAATTAGTTAGATGGTGCTAATTTAATTATCCTACTATAATTTATCATTTAACACCTAGAGGAAGCCTATTTGACTGATTCAAAATGATTTTCCTAATCTCTAAACTTCCATACAAAAGTAGGAAGGCAGAGAGTATTCAGATCCGTTTTTAGGTAGTTACTTAATAAAAATATTGATGCACTCAAGACTCAAGTACCACTTAGGTATATGGTTGATATGACCATTTTA
>NJDD01000647.1:91510-105969 GCA_002245505.1 Calephelis nemesis
TATGTCCGAGCTTCTTTGTCTTATTTTGTCTACCATGAAACAGTACACATCATACACAATTTTTCTGGTATGTTGGCGTAAAACTGTACTTGATCTTCGATTATAGGCAACGTAACAAAAACTATATTTAAAATAACAATACCTAGCTTAAAGAAAACTAAAAAACCAATCACAAATTTTTTACAACAAAGGGTACAACTTTCATGCAGGCAAGTGTATTCGGGAGCGATCGGAACACGAGACACGGTGCGGGAGGAAGGGGTCGACTGACGCACCAATCACGCGCTAGGATCGGCACTACGTCATACCCCGCGTCCCGCTTGACCACCAAAGAGACCTAAATAATTGCTTATGCGCATCTAACGACTCTTGCCAACTTATGTACCGGGGACTGTAACTGTATAAATATTACCTTCTGTACCTGTTTAAATTTTGTAACTTTATCTATTAAAAAATCAGTAAAATATTAAAAATCAATGATAATTATTTTCAACCAATTTGCTACGTATTTTGAAAAAAAAACATCCATTAACCCAGTGGTTCCCAAAAAGTTGTTTAGGCTACGACCCATCTAAAAAAAGTTCCCAATCTCGAGACCCACCTGTAGGACATTTAATTGTTACCAATATGAATAAAGGACTAAGTTTGAATACATTTTTATAATTTTAATAATTTATTTATTTAATTAAGTCTTAATTAAATAACTACATCAAAATTAGCGAGCATAGGCTTACCGTCACTAACACAGTGACATCTGACTAGGTGGTAGAGTTTCGCAGCGACTCGCCCGGATTGGTACCACCGCCTTACCTATTCCTGCCGCCATAACGTCATGACGTGTTCCGGTTCGGAGGTTAAGGTTGTCTAATATAAGTATAAGTAAGATAATAATCTATGGTTAAGGTAGTCGGTAAACTTACTTTTGCTCGAGGCCTAACATCCTGACCTCAGGTTGGCAACGCACCATTACCATCATTGGTGTCTCTAGGTGGCGTGAATTTCTTACCATAAGGAAATCTATCTGCTTGTTTGCCGTCCTATAAAAAAAAAAAGAAAAAATAGGTGTGCTATCGATAGCGTGGTGTGTTATTCTACAGGCAGGTCCCACTCAATATTCTTTTGCGACTCACAGTTTGAGAAACCCTGCATTAATCATAATGGTCTTTTAGCGGGATCTATAACCATATCACGTAAAGTTACTTACGTACATATTTCAGGTCAATAGATTGTGGTTGGGATGGGAACTAAGTAAGGTGGTAGTTTACGGTAGACAGGGATAAATTAATTTACATTCTAAAAATTGTTGTATTAATAAATAATCTTATAATAAATACAAAATACAGTGTGTTGTAGATTGTAACTAAAAAATTAAAATTAGTAATTTGATTAAAACCTATTAAATATTTGCACACCACAAGTTGGTAGAATATGTTGAAACGCTTAAATAATTTTGTTACATCTTTGTAACACTCATATTCCGCAAATAAATATCTTTTCTTTCTAAGTAAGTGAACATAGTAAGTAACGCATGAAAAATATTCTCACAGGAACTCAAATAAAACAAATGTCACAATTTTTCTTATATTACTTAATAAAACAACAAAATATTTACATTGATAGCCAAGTTTTTGAAATCGGGATTGAAATTTGATATATTTAAGTAAGGTCATCTGAGGTGCTGACGCAGCAGACGGATTTCCCGATGGTAAGAAAGTATGGAAAATTTTTGTTTGTTTGTTTTTTTCCTTTGTATTAATATAATAAGTTATAAAGGATTAAAAAAAAATAATTTTAGATGTATTTTCTCGTTTCGGGGTAAATGCATCTTTAAACTAATTTTACACAAAAGCTCACATCTAAAGGTGACTCAGGAATCATTCTATGTTTACACTTTTTGATATTCCAGTACGTTCATAATAACTAGGTACATCAGGCGGGACAATGTCATTTTCAACAATATCAAACTTAGCTATAGGGTTATTGTAGTGAATTTTTCCCATTTTTCTCCTCCTTTCGCATTTGTCCGCATCTCTTTGCATTAATTACATCAGTAGGTGTGTTTCCACAGTACAGACGTATTAGGCGATGGTCCTGTCTAGAGGTAATCGCGCTGCGGGTTACCACTAGCTAGTCGACGCTGGGATACCTACCGATACGCCAAAAAGATTACCAGGAGCCTAAACCTACGTTGTCAACCATTTATGTTATTGTTTTAAGATTGTTTGAAATGAAATGAAATGAAAATTATTTATTTGCAGAATATGTGTGTTAAAAGTTGTTATAAAGATATTAAGGAATACAACATATTCTACTATTGTGTTGTTCTATTGACTAACGTAACGTGCGCTTTTAATGACTATTTAAGAGTCAGTTTTGGTTGAATGTAAAACTTTACATACACAAATTTGCATTTTATAAGGAGTGTGTCTTCTGTACATTAGTACTATTACTTATTCTGTAGTTACAGCTTAAAACTTCTACACTTTCAAAATGTATAACCGACAATTTTAAGACGAGCAATCGCTTTAGATAGTCTCAAGTGTTTTAGTTATCAACAACTACATCTCCCAATATATAGACTTCTTGACTTCCCAAAGCTTCCATAACAACACCCTCATCTGGATCAATATGCACTTCAATAGTCTCCGACTTAGCTATCGAGCTTAAGAATTCGTCAAACTTAGCCTGTTGTTCCTCATTCATATTGGCTCGATTATGATTCTTTGTGTGACAATTCAAATGATTCCTCTGTTTGAAACGTTTTGAGCAAATCACACATACAAAAGGAGCCACATTGGTATGTGTCCTCATATGTTGCTGTAAATGTATTGATTGACAAAAGGCTTTGGCGCATAACACACACTTGTATGGCTTTTCTTTCGTATGTATTCGCAAATGTTGTTCAAGACCAGATTTTTGGGTAAATCTCTTTATACAGTAGGGGCAAGCGTAGGGTCTTTCTCCCGTGTGTGTCCTCATGTGTTGTTGTAGGACTGCTTGTTGAGAGAATCGTTTATGACAGGTAGTACATTGGAAGGGTTTTAAATTAATATGAGAAGTTTGGCTGTGATCTGTCAGTTCTTTTCTTGTTTTAAAACCAGCGCCACATACCTAAAAATAATATATTTTGATGTTTTTAAACTAAAAAATAACTAAGCTTATTTCTAAAATATTCATTTATATGTGGGAGATCAATCATAAGGGCCGAACAGAAGACACCGGGCTTGTAGCCAGCGAGTTCACTCTGTATAGTAAGGACAGCCTCTGTAGTAAACAACTCAGAATTATCAAAACCTGATCTAGTCGTTACTTACAACCATATCGTAAAACTTATTATAACAATAATAATCAATGTAGTAGATATTCAGTCACTCACTACACTACATACAAACGTTACCGTAATCCTCACACAAACAACCATAGCTTCCGCCGATATGTTGCTAAACAAACATCGTAAACACTGGAGTAAGCCTAGTGCTATAACAAATCACGCAAACCCGCGGAGGGGGCGACAGAGAGCTCCACCCCACCCCCAGCGTGACCAACGCACCCACCAGATGGCCCACGACATAGCAGTGTTACTATTGAATCTCGATTCGGATAAGTCATTTTAGGTATTCTTGAATACAATAACGGCGGATGCATACTTTATGTATTTTCTAGAAGCAAACACAAAACTTTGGCCACCATCTTTGGAAGTCCACTTCTTTGAATTTAGAATGGAGAAACGTTAGCGTCAAATTGGCAGTCATTTTCACTTATTTACTTACTTACTAACCTGTTGCAGTCTACTTTCCCAAAACTAATAAAATTAGATAACTAGTTTTATATCCGCAAAATAAAAATAAAATACATAGTACCTTCATATCTTCACACCAATTCCCTTAGCGAGCAGGCAGAGAGTATCGAGTTCCAACCCTCACAATCCTTGCAAACCTGCCAGACTTCTTCTACATTCATTACCCTTTTCATACAAACACGTCGGTTTCGGAGACTCTTGATTTCGGCTAACACCTGAGCGATTTGATCATGGAATGTCAACCTTGGTCTCCCCGGGTACCTACACATATCCACATTCGCATTGTATATCTGCTTTGTAAGTCTTTTAGCTGTCATTCTTTCTACATGTCCGAACCAGCGGAGCATGCCCCTTCTCATTTTGAGACACTTTCTTTTAATCCCACTCTTTCTCAGCTCTCACTGTTACGAATGCGATCAGCGAGCGTCGTCACATCACAGATTTTCCGTAGCGCTCTCATATCGACCGCGTTTATCCTACTCTCATGTTTTCTCTGACATACCCAATTCTCACTTCCATACAACAACGTTGGGATAAGAGCGTAAGACGACAGCTGTTTAATTTACGAGCTCCCATGGCAAGCTTTCGTCTCCCAAAAAAGACAAGGCAAGTTATATAAAAGATTGAGATTACCTGACAAGGGTAAAGGGCGTCCAAGTCGATACCCGGCAGAGGCCTTTCGCATATCTGGCACCGAGGTCCGATCCTCCGCCTGGTGTGTTCGTCCTTGTAGTGAGCCGAGTAATCACAGCACGTAGCGAAGATCCGGCGACAGAGGCCGCTGGCCGCCTGGGTGGCGGGCTGCATGCACTCGAACGGCCCACTAAGTCAAAATAAAAAGAAACGGAAAAAGTTAAAGCAAATTTTTTTAGCGTCGGGACATGACAACCCCATCGCCCGTTGGTGGTAATATGGCCAGGCTTGTTTAATTATTGTATTTGTATAATGTGTATTGTAAATTGTAGGGTGATTTAGTAACTTAACTGATCGGTGCCACCATCTTACCTAGTACCTACTCACCGCTGTCATATTTCGTTTTAGGGGTAGGGTAGCAGTAGATTTGCACCTTGTGGCCTATGATCCAGCCATAATACACCGATAAAACCTATTCATGATCTATGGTGTCCATAGGCAACAGTAAATACCATTAAAAGAGCCACCTGCTTATTAACTATATTAAAACAATATTTCTAAGACAAATTATGTCGATACATATCAATCGCGCCTAAGTCCAAAATAATGATTCTGGACTTAGGCGCGATTGATATGTATCGACACAATTTTAAAACACATAATGAGATAGGTGGCAAGCTTACTAGCACATATCCTATACCGAGCAAAGTTTTTTTTAGAACATTGGAAAAATCCAATTTTCTTTTTGTTGTCCGACCCGGGATAAGAACCCGGGACCTCATGCAGTCAATTCCAACAACTGAACTAACTGATAGACCACAAAGGCCTCCTTTCACCTTTATCATATTTTTTTTAAATTAGAGTACCTAGAATATGTTACTACTACTATTTAAATTATGTGCTTCGGCTTTAAACTTTTACTCTTTATACTTTTATTTTTAAATTGGCTGACCTAATCTAAATTTAAGCGAAAAGATTAATTATGTAATAACAACTCTATATAGATATATCTTTATAATAACTTCTGTGCTTATCCCAACGTTATTGTATGGAAGTGAGAGTTGGGTATGTCAGAAAGATCATGAAAGTAGGATAAATGCGATCGAAATGAGAGCACTACGGAAAATCTGTGGTGTAACGCTCGCTGACCGCATTCGTAACAGTGAGATCCGAGAAAGAGTGGGATTGAAAGAAAGTGTTGGTGTTAAAATGCGAAAGGGCATGCTCCGCTGGTTCGGGCATGTGGAAAGAATGACAGATGAAAGATTGACAAAGCAGATATACAATGCGAATGTGGATGGATGTAGGTACCCGGGGAGACCAAGGCTGACATTTCACGATCAGATCAATCGGATATTATCCGAGGGTGGTGTCAAGAGTCTCCGAAACCGGCGTGTTTGTATGAAAAGGTTAATGAATGTGAAGGAAGCAAGACAGGTTTGTCAGGATCGTGAGGTCTGGCACTCGATACTCTCTGCCTACCCCGTAAGGGACTTGGCGTGAAGATATGTATGTATGTATGTATAACTTCGGATTTCCAAAGCTTGACGAATATATAAATAATAATCATCATTTATTTCAGACAGTAAAATCCATCCACATAAATATTTAAGTACAAGTTTAAAAATAAAAATCATAACTTATGCTTAACATGTCAAATACGAATAAAGTCAACACAATAATTCAAATGAGATTTAAAGTTAGAATAATAAAACAAAACATTAATAATCATAATAAATGTCAAAGTAAGAATACTATTTAAAAAAATGACTCATATGAAATACAGTATTCACAAATTATTAAAAAAAAACAGTAATTTATTTTAAAAACAGATTAATACAATGAGACATTAATAATCAAGCAAATAAAAACTTAAAACAACAATAATCAATATAAGAATTCAATTTACAATTAGGTACATATTTTCGAATAAACACTGCGTTCAAACCACTACAAAGAACAAAAATAATACATTTAGTCAAAATATTATGTAATTCTAACTTTTCTATAAATTATAAGTACTAAAACTGTTACTGTGCGACTTTCATTTTAAAAATCTACCCCCGATGGACGTCCTTCTGCAGCGACAATCAATCTATACATATAATAAATCTGTAGAAGGGTCAATTATGTAAATAATATTAAAAAAATAAATAGCAGGGGGTGTTACTGGATCGATACCAAACCCAAAAATGTGATTTAAAAATTTTTTTGTCTGTCTGTCTGTATGTTCAGGCATCACGTGATAACTAACGGTTCGATTTCGATGAAACTAGGTATAATTATACCTTATTATCCTGAGCATAAAATGGGATACTTTTTATCCTGGAAAAATACGTAGAAAAAAAATCTTAATTTTTCAGTTTTATCACGCGAAGACCGACATCCGCGCGGACGGTGTCGCGGGCGGAAGCTAGTGTTTAATAAAGGGTGAGTGCCATCTATCCACAACAACTTTCAGGATGCTATTGCCACTCACACATGAGCGCTTTAGTAATGACGCACATCTCTTTCAAATGATCGCCTGAAAGCAATCAGTATGCATGATCATAAACATATTTGACACGCTGCAGAACCTCTCCAAACCCATCAACATGCTGAAAGTGTTATTGTACTGGACACGAAGGGCGTCATATGTTACTCGAGTATAGCTTACCCACAGGCTGCATGTGTAAAAAGACTGGCAATAAGAATTAAATAAGCCAATTTTTACTTCTTTCGAGCAGCGTGCAAACCTGCGGGTCAGCATGTTGCCTTGCACTGCCAACGCCCTGCGCTCCCTTTCAATATCGGTGTTGTCTCTCTGGTCCTCAGTAACCCAGTGACCCAGGTATTTGAAGTGCTTTACCCTGGCTAAAGATACGCCACAGAGAGTAACTGGTGGCACTAATTCGTAATTTCTACCTTTAAACTTAAAAACCATCATTTCACTTTTCTTTGCACTATACCTGAGTCCTTGAGTTTGGGCATAAGATATACACAGACTTACCAACTTTCTGAAGCCACTTATGGAGGGACTGAGCAGCACCATATCGTCAGCGTAGCTGATGTTGTTTAAACTAAATTCCATCTATGGAGCAGCCAATGTTGGCCCTGCTAAGTTCCTCAACAAGACCATTAATGTAAAAATTGAATAACATAGGAGAAGTTATTCCGCCCTGCCTAACCTCACAATTCAGTTGATAAGAATCAGACAGACTACTAGATCACCTTACATAGTTGCTCTTTGCTCGCTGTACCAATATCTAAATAGGGAGATTATCTCAACAGGAAGACTAGTCTCTCTGTGCAGCTTATTCCATAATAACTCATACGGCACCCTATCAAAAGCCGTAGATAAGTCGAGGAAGCACGCATATACAGGCATCTTCCTATCCGTGTAATATCGCAGTCTGCTTAAGGCATAGAATTGCACTTTCAGATGAGAGACCAGGTCTGAATCCAAACTGATCATCATGTAGCTTTATATGTTTCTCAAGATGCTCATTAAGCATACTGTCAGGTACTTTAGCCAAGATAGTCGCCAGAGATATAGGCCTGTAGTTATTGATATACTTACGTGATAGTTCTTGTTTCTCTCTCCTTTTTCACATTAATCATCTTTATAGTTTTGTCTTTCTTCTGTTTTGTTTTCTTGATTGATTTCTCACTATCTACTTTCAACTTTTTGGGTGTTGGCTCATCTTCAGCTTTCATTATAACATATTCGACATCATTTGATGCCAATGTTACAAGGTCTGTCGGCTGCATGGAAGAGAGTAACTTTTCTGTTTTCACTTGAACCTCTTCTTCCTCTGCTTCTGTTAGTTTCTTTTGTTTCTGTCCAAAATCCAAATTAAAAATAAATTATATACAATTGATCATATTTGCAAAAGAACTGTATTGGATATTAGGTACAAAAAAAGCCATTGGGATCTGTAACTCATACATACATAAACTTCCAAGCATACAACAATCATATTTTACATTGGAATGAAAATTATTTACTTGGGAGTAACTGGGAGTACTGTGTGTAAATCTATACACAAATAAAAAAGGAATCTCCATTTCGCATGGTCTTCTCATCATAGTGTCATTATAAACAGAATGAGAAAAGAAATAAGTTATACACTTGATTCCCTAATAAATTGATTAAATAAAAATAATTTAAAAACTAATAGGTATATAAACATTTGAACAATTCAGAAATAATAACTGCAAAAAGCTATCAAATTTAATTATAAATTAATTAAGGAAGTTATGGTAATGTTTTGAACAAGTTTGTATGCTACTAAAATAGTTGATTTACTCCATATTGGCTTGGTGTTAATATTTTAAATTTATTCTAAAAAATATTTATTCCTATTCAAAAGCGTTTTTCAAACATTTTAGCAAATACTGAGATCGGTGTTATAGGTCTGTAAATACAACATTAATTTATTTTGCTCTTTTTATGGAAAGTTTTAACAATTGCACATTTTAATCAAAAGAGGTGAGTTAGTATTTTAGTGTTATTACAGTCGGGATTGAGTCAAATCTAAGTGTTTGTATTTTTAAACAATAATAAAAAAAAATATATTTGTAATAAAGTTTAAAACAAAAAATTTTACGTATTTATATAACCACGAATAAATTATATATCAAATTCAAATAAAAAAAATAGTTAATAAAACAAAAGCATTTGCAATGCCACATCTAATCACAAATGCGGTAATATATTTCTAAATGTAAGAAGCGATCCACCTTTTGGTCACTCTGGTTCTATTGGCAGAGTTACTTGGTGTGAAGATTTGAATGTATGTATGTGTCAATTACCTGTCTTGGAAATTTATCATGCATTATGGTTTCATCTTTGAAAGGTTCAAATTTAATTTCATATTCATCAATGTGCTCCATTCGGGCATGGTTAAGGAGTGCCCTCACACTGGCAAACTCTTTGAAGCAGATGCTACATGCAATGGCATCCTCATCACTGTCACTCATTTTACTCTACAAAAAAATACTAAAAAAAAAAGAGATCTTTAATTTAAAAAAATATTGTGCCATTAAAATATCAGCAATCTGGAAAAATAAATTGATTAATGAAAAATACAATTTGCTGTAAGAAAATATGTTTTATTTATAAAATTCTCATGTCACAATGTATTTTAAAGATAAAGCCAAAAATTTTTACATAAAATTTATGTAATAAATATTTAAAAATTGGACTAACTTTAAAGACAGGGCATTTCTCATTCTGTTATCTCAATGGATTCCTGCAGAGTGCAGAGAGCTATATCATTTAGTTAGAGGGCAAATCCGCAGGAAACGCATGTGTTATAAGTTGGTATAAAAGACTTGATTAAACTATATATATATAGAGAGATAATATATAGAGACAACAAATTTACTTCATTTATAACTTTAAAGTTATTAATTAATTCTTGGAATTATTCATTTGGAATGCACAATCACAAATTTTGTGTGAGAGATTTATGGAAAATATGACTATAGCTTAGTGAAGAACATAGACAGCATATTTACATTGAACAGTTAAACTGAAAATAATATTATTTAAAACCAATGTTGATATTTTTTTTAATTTACTTTACAATAGAAATCTGTAGGCGATGGTCTCATTGTGCTAATGTATCCTGTTCCTGTTTTATGTATAATATATGTTATGTATAATAGACCACCTGCTTCTCCCCCAGGCAGCTTGTAAGAGGCGAGCACAGAATAAAATTTAGATTACTTCCTACAAGACCACTGGTGATAAAGTGCTATGCAGCAACTTGCCTGAGTAGGCATCCACCAGCTTACCTATTTCTGGAGAGTAGGGTAGTTCTGAACCCTTAGGTACTGTAACCTGAACTTTTTACATAACCAATTGTGTTAAATTGCGCACTATAGAATTATAAACACCAACCTTAATGAACACATTGAGTACTCATCACATTGTGAAATAATTATTTCAAGGTTCTTATTACAAACCTAGTCTAGTGGCTCTGGGCTTAAAAAAAGATTATCTAGGAGTGTCAGTTTTGATCCCCAAAATGAATTTGATTAATATTAGTGTGCCTTTTTTAACTGTATAGAAATGCCAACAAACAAATATTTTTTTCTAATAGTAAGAAATATAGAACATTGTTAATATAAACAAGCATTATAAACAAATGTTGCAAAAAATTTATTGAATCTTTGAAATACATTTGAACAGATGTAGAACAAGCCTTTATTTTGGTAATTAAGTGAAACCTCTGTAACAGATTTGCAGTCCTTGTTCAGACAATGATCCAACTTCTACAGTTCTTCACTAACCCAGTCAAAGAACTTACCATAAATCACACTAATTTGCACTAACCACATGTTTCTTCTTGACACTGTGATATCTTTAGTTATGGTAGACTTCCTCACATTTTATGAAAGTTGTGTTAATATATAATTAAGTACCTACTGTATACATCTAATATATAAAATTTTCATGTCTTGGTGTGCGTGATTGAACTCCTCCAAAACGGCTTGACCGATCCTCATTTTGTGAGCATATTGAATAGGTCTGAGAATCGGTCAAACATCTATTTTTCATACCTCTAAATGATGAGGGTGACTCACCCCAGTTTTTTTAACTAAAATCACAATAAAAATATAGCAGAACTACGTCTGCCGGGTCAGCAAGTTCTTGTATAAAAACTAGGACAAACTACATCCCTCACAATGAAACAGTGGAACGAAGTTCGCCGGAACAAACAGTAGCTATTAAATAAATACATCCAACACAGTGTCAGATAAACGCAATTAATATTTGCGTTCATTACATACACACATGTCCAGCATATTCTCCTAGCTTAATTACTCCAAGGATAATTCAAATTTAACTGTATATAAATACCACATTGTGTAACATATGGAAGTAGAACATCAACAATTACAAGTATATTTATTATGCTTATAAATAACTAAATATTCCTGGACAAGTTACACAAATTGAATCCAACCCCAAAGTAAGGAAACATTACACTAGTGTTGAGTGTGTTAGTCAATGATTATTATACAAAGAAATACTTAAGTAAATACCAGAATAAATTTAATAAACACCTAGATCCGGAAATTCAAATGCCTGTCCTCTTCGGGAATCAAACCTGAGCATCGCGGTTGGTCGGGGGAGTTAAGCATGTACTAGCTTTTCGACCAACGAGGCGATTAAATTACGAGGTTTGTAAATGCATAACTTGAATAAACATTGATGGGTTGAAAATAAACGCCTGAAATTTAAAACGAAGAAAACAAATAATTACGATTTGGCATGGGTACTTACATGAATTTTAAATTTATTTCTTACTTTAGGAGTGTTTCCATAGCCAGAATTTAGAAGTCATTTACGCTACAAGAGAGGATTTAAATAATCGTATATTTTTTAATGTTCCGTAGAAACCTTTTCTATTTGTTACACACCGGACATTCGCAAATTACTCTTAGAAATTCAAGAAGTCATTTAAAAGAAGGTTTACTACATTAAAAACAAATTCCCAAAATAATAACAATCTTACATAAGGCACACATCTAAGTTTAAACTTTAAAATTCGCTCAATATTATTTTAAAAATAGCGCGAATAGAAACTGACAATTCTTTTTTTCCTTTCTGGGAAAGAAAAAAACATAAAAGACGCAAAAGTTTCGACATGTTTCAAACCTAACCATAACCATATTGATTGAGCCACATCTTGTGTATTAAAATGGTAAGTCACTGAACTAACCTTCTCACTGGAAAGAAAACTAAATATCGTGCAAATAATACACAATCTTAGAAATCTTACACGTTGCAAAAAGAGTATTTTGTTTTCTTACAATTTATAATGACGTTTATAATTCTTAATTCTTTTGTCTGAAAAAATATAAAAAGAAAAAAAATGGCTGGACACAGAAAAAGTACAAACGTCAAAAACATTTGACACATAGGGAGGGAGTTTTGGCGCCATCGAGAGAAAAGATGGTCGAAGTTTTTTCATAATTATTGTATTTTTGTTGATATTTAGTAAAATTAGTCAACTTTGGTGGCATTTTGTACAATTTTGTTCAGTGAAAGTGCTCAAATGAAATAATCATAAAGAAATTAGCGTGTCGTGTATTTCCTCGTTGCCGCCATATCTCATTACATGAGCTTTTGTAATGAGGCCAAGAGCCTGACATGTCTTACTGATGAGTTATGACTGATGAGTAGTTATAATTGATTAAAATTTATATAAAATGCTAAAACTGCTAAAAAATCTGCAAAAAGTTTTGGCGCCATCGAGAGAAAAGATGGTCGAATTTTTTTTCATAATTATTGAATTTCGTTTTTAAATTGAGTGTAATTAGTCAATGTTGGTTGCATTTTGTACAATTTTGATTAGTGAAAGAGCACAAATGAAATAGTCATGAAGAAATTAGGGTATCGTGTAATTCCCCGTTGCCGCCAAATCTACCTATGCGCTTGTGTAATGAGGTCACCGCTTTACTAAAGATCCAACATGACTTTTCTTGACGACTTGTAACTAATTTTGAATAATTGAAACGCGATTTTGGTAAATCGGTTAACTTGATGCAAAATTGTATTTTAGTAACGGCAAAATGCTAACACGAATGCCAAAAACTAAAGAAAGGAAAAAAACTACTTCTAAAATTTTCCAACAATCAAAATTATGGCTGCGCAAATTTAGCACCCCATCGAAGGATTTTTGAACTCAAAATGACCTTAATCGATAGGTCTACGTTAGGTCTGTATAGGTCCACCATCATTTTTGTTAGGTCCCCTATTGTTTTTTTTATATATATTTTTTTAAATTTTGCAAAAAAAAAAATACATCTTAGCACCTCATTTACACGAAAATTCATTTATCTTTGTATTTCTGCATTCTTTATCGTTCGGTCAGTATTGGTCTATAGTTTTTGTTTTTATTTTATTCATTTAATTCTTTTTATTAACAATTATAAATAATTTATCACTGGCGGATGCGCTCAACGCACCCAGTTATAGCATGGTGCGAAATTTAAAGTTTTCCCGTTCCGTTTTCATTGTTTCCATTATCAAAATTGAGTTCAAAAGTCGCGATTTGAGTTCAAAAATCCTTCGATGGGGTGCTAAATTTGCGCAGCTTAAAATTATTGATGTGTCGACTCGATTTGCTAACTCGAGTCAAGTCGAGTTGATTTGTCTATGACTAGATATGAAATAAAATTCTCGTGGGATTCAATATGAAGAATGTCAAATTAAAAAAACCAAACCAAATCTGATGTAACGAAGGAGGGCCGAGAAGGCCAAATTGACGAGTTAGTGAGTGGTGAAAGCCCTTCTCAGGGCTGCGCTGCTGGTGGAGCAGGCTCTTCCCAGAGCCTGATTTCAGTCGATAAAGGCCCTTATGAGGGCCAAGTGATTGTGTCATCGTCAGATGAAGTATCTGACTCAGAGGGAAAGAAAAGACGGAAAGCGTTGCAGAGGAGGTCGCGCAAGCGGTCCTCTTCAATTCTCATTCCCGGGCACCTAGGCTCGGACACTGAGACCGATGGAGCAGTTCCAGCTGCGAAGGTGAACTCAGCTGGACGCGGTAGGAAAAAAGTGGGGACTGGACGGTCAAGGGAAGAATTCCTTAAGCCCTCACTAAAACCTACGGAAACCGGAGGAGAGTCGGGCGCCGAGATGTTCACGAACGTGAACGGACTTGACGCCCAGGCATTGCGTGCGCAGGCTGGTAGGGGTCTCTCTTGCATTTTGGAGGTTGCGGTTAAATCCCGTAACCTAAAGGGAGAGTTCATCAGCCGACTTAAAAAGTCGGCCGCCGAGCTTCAAGATGTTGTAGACGTCCTTGCCGGCCGCACGGAGGCGGAAGAGACGCGTCGGCTGAGGGCCGACAATAACCGCCTCAAGATGGAGTTGGGACAACTGAGGGCGGAGGTCAAGGCTTTGCGACAGGGTTTCGCGGAGGCCAAGGCGGAGGTTGCGGCCGCTGCTAGAGCTACGGCCACTGCGGCAACGACAGCACCGACGTCAAATGCGCTTGGAGATACTTTGGAGGAGATAAAACGCTCCCTC
>NJDD01000649.1:0-23097 GCA_002245505.1 Calephelis nemesis
AAACATATAATATTAGTTGTGGCCACTGTTGTGACAACTGAGATTTATAAATTTGACAACCTGGTAGTTGTTGTGAAATCAGAAGGCGATGTCTACATTTTGCAATACTGACCATGCATTTTACGTTATAATTGGATGTAAGTTGCTGTTAAAAATCAGATGATTGGGTTCTCGAGAAAAATGTGTTTCAGTTTATTTTAAAAGGAATAATACTATTCTTACATAGATAGCTGTGTGCTGAAATGTTGTTAAATGCAATATAGCACGTAAGTTCCTAAAATGGAAAACTTTTATTGGCTCTGTAAAATTGTATCGGTAATTTTGCACATCTTATATATTATGAAGTATGTACAAAATAAAGAAAGAAAAATTGTTAGAATATTTTCATGTTTGGTTAACATGTTTTATGTATGTTACGTTCTCTTGAGGGATCATTGTAGATGTAACATAATTTTTGTATTCAAAATGTATAATTATTTGGAAATCGCTAAGATACTATTGAAATTTTGTTTGTTTTTAGTAGTTGAATCCTCATATTCTATTCTTTTTATATTGAACCTCAATTAAGTTCTCATGGATTACATTATAATAAAATAAATATTTGTTAGATAAACTACAGTCACGAGTGTTCAAACTTAAAAGAAAATGAGATGACTAATGTTAATTTAGTGTGTGATGATATCAAGAAATGTTCATTGTAAATGTAAAACATTACTATAACGTTAATGAACATCTACTTTAAATCTAAAAATAAGGTATCGAAGAACGATCTAAATATATAAATAATGCGAGGGGTTCTTACATTGCATAGTTTCATTCATATATAAATGTAATATTTATAGACTGTAAAAATGAGCTCTTTAGTAAAGATGTTTTATCAGAGTGCATAATGAAATTCCTCGCTATGTGCAAACGCACAATGTTATGTCTTTTGTCAAGGTGGTAGGTATTTTTTTTTAGAAACTGCCGTAAACTAGTAGTTCTATTTATGTCTACTAAATTCAAAATTGATGAGTTAAAGCATAAAGTTAACTTTTAAAGTGCTTTTAACTTTAGTTGTTTAATTAAATAATACCTCATACATACACAGTAAAACTGACTGTGATGTAGTCTGTTAGGTTGTATATATAATATGTAAAACCAATAACTCGATCTGTTGAATACACAAAAAGAAATTAAAATGTACTTCTTTTATTGGTTTAATATTTAATTTATTTAATACTTTATATTGTATTGTGAATAGGATTACGGTTATGATGCAAAAATGTAATTAGTAAGTACCTGTAACTATTCTGCTTTCAGAATATCTATTGTACATACTATTTGGAAGGGTTTTATTTCTACTTTGACGCTGCAGTTAGTAATATAATTTTGTTTTTGTTAAATCTTGGATAAAGTTAGATTCAGATTAATAAATCTCGTTATGTACTGAAAAGCGACTTTTTACAAATGATTTTGTAGGAACTGTTTAAATCTTGAGTTATCCTTTAAATCTAATGTATAATAATGAAAATCTGATTTTTTTTAAATAATGTTGTAGTAGTTATCGGTGCACTGGAAAATATTAGTTCATATAATGTTTAAAATATGTATCAATTAAATTAGTCGAAATTGTTGCTAATGACATTAAATGTTTAATGTAAATTAATTCAATTATTTAACTTAGTGCAAGTAGTAATTATTTTCCTGGGACAGGAAATATGTCAGGAAAGGCCGACTGTTAGAAACGTGAATTCTCATAATGGCAACACCGCTGTCATTATGAGTTGATACCTATAAATATAAGTGATCCATATCGGAGGCGGCCATTACGTGTTGGATCGTGAACAAAGAACACTAGTAGTTTACCGACATCGGGAAGCAAGAAGGGTCTTACAGATTGGGACCTTAGGACTAAGGGTCTAACATTTGTGTAATGTGTGAGACAGTGTCTAATTAAGTGTGCTAAGGTAAGCCTAAAATGTTCAGTTGTGATAATGTGAGTTGAATATATGTTTTAGATTATAAATATGTTTCATTTTCTGAGTCTTTAACACTTGTGTACTAATAATACAGCACTACGAGTGTTTTGTCTCTTTCTATTAATTTTGTTGAAAGAAGAAAGCGATAACTTAAAATTAGTTTAGTAAGTGCGCAACAAAATTACCAATAAACTTATAAACGAGTATATACACGAAAAATATATTTAAACTAACTAAATTCCCCAAATATATCCATACAACACACACATCCACTTAAGGTACTGTTGCAGTAAAGCCAACAAATTCACACACTTGCTTAACATACGTTTTACTTTGTAAACGAAGCGTAATCAGAGGAATAGCTGAATGTATTTGTCTCCAAAGTTCGGTTAAGCATTCCATCAATATTAGATCCATAATTAATTTCATCCATAATTACTTGTTATTTAAAATTTATTAATTAGCTAGTATTGTTATAATGACAAAACTTAAAGTGGCATTGGCATCTACAAAACCGTTTTATTTAGTGTAGAAGTCCGAGGCTAATCTACTGTATTGTAAAACTTTCTGAGGCTATAAAGATATTGATCATTTAGTATTGACCAGGTAGTAATAGCACGAATATCTGATATTACTACACATAAGTATAGTGCCACCATGCACCAACTCAAAATCGGAAATAAACCATTATTTCGTAAAAAGTCATACCGCTGTCAGTTTCTGAAGTGTGGCATCGAAATTAAAAATCTTACAAATTTTCCATTCAGTAGGTAAGCACTATCTTTCCGGTTCAGTCCCGCAATAGTACTTAATACTGACTGACAATCCTAAATTAAAACTTGGTTTAATTTCAGTATTAATATCGCCTAAATAACACCTTCTGTCCATTTATTAATCAATAAATTAATACTGCGGGATTGTAAAAAAAATACTTAAAATTACGTGCATACCTCTGTTTTGTACATCAAATTGTTAGGTCTATAATCACCATGAATTATTATTTCATTACTTGATACATTAAAGGCAGTTTGGAATCCTTCACTACTTACAATATTTTCTAAGAAATTAGTGATTCGTTGTTTGTTCTTATCTTCTGTTGCTTCTATTATTTGAGGTATACAACTTTTGGTCATTGTGTACATCGAAGTAGCCAAATCAATATTTATTATATTTTTTACGTCTTCGTAATGTGACGGCTCCTTCTTTGATAAAGCAAAAGATAGTGCATGAAACTTTGCTAGCTGACTTAAGGCGTCGGCGGTTTGAAGCCAAGTAACACTTTTAAACCTGTCAAAAGATTTAAAACCTCTTGCACTCAAATCCTCAAGTACTAAAGTTTCAAGTAATTCTTTTGTAGAACAACCGTAGTATTTTGCTGTACGTAATCTATGTTCGTCTGGGACTCCATGTTGTTCTTCTAAATTTCTGAACATTTTCAAAAAAGTATTATAGAAGAAAGCCTCATTTCGATAGAGACTATCAATATAATTTCTAACTTCAATTCCCGCTGAAGCTACTTTAGCAAATAATTTTAAATCTGGTTTTCCAGGAGACGATATGTTTGCCGAATAGATGTAGCTGCTGTAATTAGCGCCACCACTATCTAATTGATTAACTATTATTTTACAATTTTCATAACATTGTTCTTTTGCTATAGTTACTAACACCTCCTCTAAATGTTTCTGCGCGCTTTCCATTATTTTTGATTAAAATATTATTGTTCCAATCGTATCCTGTAATTAGAAAAAATATTAAGTTAAGGGTTTGGAATACTCCGTATCAAAATTTAACGAGTATCTTAAATGCCCAAATTGTTTCATTTTTTAGTTTTGTTGGGAATCACTCAATACTACAAAAACGATACATATATGACATACAAACAATAAAAAAAACAACCCATGAATTCGTAGACCCAGAAATGAATATATTTAAATTCGTCATACGATACTTATAAATGGCCAAACGTGAGCATGAATAATTGTTAATCATTTCACGAATAATAAAAATATCGAACAAGAATGACGAATATTTTATTTGACAAAGTTTATTGTCGTTGTCGATTTTACTTTTCCTTCTACTTTTCAATTTCTAGGTAAGCTGTTAAATTATTCCATAGATTTTCTTGTTCTTATTTTACGTATGTAAGACATAGTTAATATAAATATTGTTAGTAATATATTAAATATATTCGATATTCTCTGCCTAACTCTTAAGGGACTTGGTTGAAGATATTTATGTATGTAATGTTCCAAATAATATTTTATTTTTACTTACTATTTAAAATCGTGCGATGGATTCTCTCTTAACATATTCCGATTTTGATAAATACACAAAGCATAAGTAAATACTCAAAATACAAATATGATTTCTGCGATATTTATATGCTGCTTATCATGTTGAATTTCAATTATCCGCCAAAGAAATGATAAATTCATTATGACTTTCGTATTTGAGACCTAAATTATCGAATACAATCAATAACAATGTCATAATAGGTTAGTTAATGTTGAAAATTTCCACAGCATGTTAACAATATTTCCTTGTGTGTAATTTAATGTTGCAGAAATCAGTAATTATAGTACCGAGTAAGATGCATTTCAAGAGGGATCTTTAGGAAAACTCTGGTTCACTTCATCGCTTACGCGTATAACTCTCACTTTTGCTTATTGCAAAAAATCATGACCAGAACACATTTAAATTGTTTGAAAAAGCCATTCCAATAGAAATATTTTGAAGTTTTTAATAATTTGTTGAAACTTTTTTGCAATTTTTTTTTTAAATTATAATAAAACTAGTTAGTACATTTTTGTTAAATTGATTGTCATATATTTTCTAAACAATGTACAAATGTTAGGTTACTGAATGCATGCGTTAGATTTATCTGGAGGCGCCTTTATGTACCATATAAGTACTTAATGCATGAAATAATGAAACAACATGTAATAAGAAAGTAGGAGAGAATTTGACTAATTTTAAAAAAATGCGTATGTTAACTATTATAATTGGTGTGTTATGTTATATTTATCATTATTTAATACATCATTGATGAAAATCGAAACTAAAGAGGGTTCAAAAACACTTTCTGGTGATACGCTCCGATTCGTACATCTAGGTTTTTATTCCATATTGTAAATATGGAATAAAAACCTAGTTTTATTACACAAACATTTTCACGCCGAGTCCCTTACGGGGTAGGCAGAGAGTATTTGGTGCCAAATCTCGCGGCCCTTGCAGACCTAACTGGCTTCCTCCGCATTCATTACACTTTTCATACAAAAACGCCCGTTTCGGAGATTTTTAATAATCCCTACATAATGGGAAAGTTGATGTAAGTAAATCCTTATCTGAACTATTTTTTTTTCAAATCTATCACTCTTGTTTGTACGTTGGGTGCGTTACGTAGGGTCACGAGTACATATATTCGTTGTTATTGATACGAGATGGTTGAAGGCGATATGGCCGCTTATGTAGATGAGTACTTTGGTATACAGTCAGTACGTTTTAAACTTGCCTCTACCTGGAATAGGTAACAAAATTGATTAGAAACCTTAGTCACTTTAAAATACACTCTGTACATTATAGTAGATATTTTATCATAATCGAATTAAAGTTAATTATCTGTAATTTTCAATGTACGACTCAGTCAGCATTACAAAGTTCTAATCGTAATCATAAATAATAATTTTAATATCTGTAGATAGCAAAACTCCTACAATAATATTTTTCAGGCACCCGCACCTCGAAAGGAAAATAAAACGAAAGGGTTTCGTTACTTTGTTGTCCGTCCGTTCGCCTGTGAAGACGCTTTATCTCAAATATTTAGGTCTATTGTCCCTTGAAGTGGTAAAAAAACTAAAATTCTTAGTTGCCATCACTAGAGACGGCCATTTATGCCGCAAATTTTCGAAACTTGCAAGGAAATCAAAACCTATAGAGTACTCCCCTTAACTTAGAATCTTGAAATTTTGTACAAAACATATAAAGCATATTATAGCGCCGATAAAGGAAATATTGCGAATACTGTTCTCCCCGTGTTGGTCCAGGATCCTTTGCAGAATAGACCATCTGCTTTCCTGCCAGGCAGCACGTAAAAGGCGAGCATAGGCTTACCGTCAGTAACACCGTGACATGTTACTAGGTGGAGTTTCGCAGCGACTCGCCCGGATTGGTACCACTGCTTTACCTATTCCTGCCGCCATAGCGTCAATGCTTGCCGTTGACGTGTTCCGGTTCGTAGGGTATGGTAGCTGGTAAACTTGCTTTTGCTCGAGGCCTAACATCCCGGCCTCAGGTTGGCAACGCAACATTACCGCCTTTGGCGTGAATTTCTTACCATTAGAAAATCCATATGCTTGTTTGCCTTCCAGTCATAAAAAAAACATAAGTTTTAGTTACATCGCATAATTGAATTATTAGAATATTATCAGGTCTTAACGCGTCTATCAACTTACCTAAGACCCGATATTAATCTAACAATCAGTAAATAATAATTATGGAACGCGTAAGTTTGAAATATATTATAAAAGTAGCAGGCCGTCCCGGCTTTGCACGGCCGGACAAATTTCTGATTTCTCGTAGAAATAATGTAGCCTATGTTCATCAGCGATGATATCTGCTTCTAGTGGTAAAATATTGTTCAAATCAGTTCAGTAGTTTGGAACCTGTTAAATATGAACAAATAATCAAATCATTGATTTTTTGGGTTCCGCACCCAAAGGGTAAAAACTAAACTGTGAGGCTAAAAACTGACTGTCTGCCTGTCTCCAGGCTGTATCTCATAAACCGTGATAGCTAGAAAGTTGAAATTTTCGCAAATTATGTATTTTCGATTCCGCTATAACAACAAATACTAAAAGTAAAAAAATTAAAAATTAAATTAATACAATAAACGTGTCTTTTTCGTTTTTTTGCTCAATACTAAAAACGGTAACAGGTAGACGCTTCAAATTTTCACAGAGTATTTACAATAAAGTAAATATTAAAGGAAAAACAAATACAACAAACGTAACTTTTAAGCAATTTTTACTCGATCTTAATAAACAGGTAGAAACTTGAATATTTGTAAGTAAATATTTGGAAATATATTAACTATAGAAATGCGTACCTAATCTAATACATTAAAACTCACAAAATAAAAAATAATCCGTTCATAAAACGATGTGCGAGCGCCGCGCCGCGGTGTGGTGGTGGTGCCAGCGGTTTCTAAGCAGGGGGAGGTAGCATCGTAGAGCGAGTCATAGCCGTGCGTATTGGCGCGAGCGACGTCATGCTGTCCGGATGTGTATCAAAAACCTATATGTAAGTTTGCAATTTACTAATTCATGATAGTAAGGAACCCTTCGTGCGTGAGTCCGACTCGCAATTGGCCGGTTTTATTATTACTCGTTTTAGGTAGTATCTTTGAATATTAAGCCAACGGTAGTATAGATAACAATATTTTTTGTTCAAATGTCTGCTTCTAGTGGTAAAATATTGTTTAAATCGGCCCAGTAGTTTTGGAACCTGTTAAATACGAATAAATAATTAAATCATTCCTTTTTATTACTCATATTAGGTAGTTACCTTTGAGTACTAAGCCAAAAGTGGCATAGGTATTTAATAAATAATAATATTTTTAAAATTAGAACGCGTGAAAATATTAAATTGAAATTAAAATCAAATATTCAGGTCTATAAAAGATATATAAACATAACATACATATGGTTATTATATTGGAAAGCTTAAATAAGTTTGTAACAGCTTCAACACGCATATTCCCCAAATAAATATATATTTTATTCTATAAGCTGTAAGTTTGTATAGAATGGCGCGCGAGTTCGACTCGCACTTGGCCGGTTTCAAATTTTTCTGATGTTTCTAGGCAATGTGGTCAGAATATTCAAAATTGAGTACCTATTTTCTTCCAATTTTAAAACATCAAATATGCTTTTATTTTGTATTGAAAGAAATATTTAGTGTAGTTATTATTTTTAAATGTTTTGATTTTCTCTACAATGTGTTTGAAATTTAACTAATTTCGTTTTGTGAGATTTATTTTAAAATTATTTTCATGTAGCCATTCAGCCACTTTATTTAAAGCTTCAGTCGTTTTTAAATTAAATTACGTCTATTATACCTACATATATTATGACTTCATTGGAAATGATACGAGATGGTGGGGTCAAACAACAGGAGCGGCGACATGGTCTATATGTAGTATGTACTACAGTATATTTGGGCTTACAGTTAGAACGTTTTAAACTTTTCTCTATCTGGAATAGGTAACAAAATATATTAGTTTTTATAAATACACTCTGTGCATATTTTAACATAATCGAATTAAAATTAATTATCTGTTATCTCCAATGTACGATTCAGTCAGCATTATAAAGTTCTTATCATAACAATTAATACCAATTTAATATCCGTGGCTATTCTAGTAAAATTCCTACGGAAAGGAAAAAAACGAAACCTTATTATGACGTTGTTGGTCGTCTGTCCATTTAATTTAAAAAAAAGAAGAAGTATCTTCACGCCCATATCCCCGAAGAGGTAGGCAGAGGCACAACCAGGGCACCTACGACTAGCCGAAGACACTAAGTCCCACAATTATTTATTAATTTTAAACAATCAAATATGCTTTTGTTTTGTTCTGAGAAAATGTTATAGAGTGTAGTATATTTAGTGTAGTTCTATAATCGTTCTAGCTTAATTAACGACTTAAAGCACAATACGTTTTTAGCGTTTTCAGGTAGTTTTCAAAATATATTAAACTTAAAACAATAAATAAAATTTCGTAAGTTAAGTAATGACGTTTTAAAGAATCAAATTTAAGTCTAGGTTTGTCAATTAGGGGTTGAATTGTCAAGCTTTTACACAGAAAAAATATCTGGAAGGTACATATTCTCCAGATCGGAACATGTAAATGGCGAATACTTACATTATGGCGACAGGAATAGGTAAAGTAATGGTATAAAAAATGACTGTTTCACAAATACCACCTCACACACACACAATCACAGAACCACTTGTGTTCTTGAAACGAGTGTTTATAATTCTAAAAGCTACCACTGGATTGAAACGCAGTCACTTGCGCAGATACGGGAAGATACTCAGCGGATTTATCATTTTTAGGGTTAACTAGTTTTTAACTGACTCCAAAAAAGGAGGAAGTTCTCAATTTGACTTTATGTTTCTTTGTATATTTCGCTACGCGATTACTCTGCCGACAGCAAAGCGATTTCGGTGGTCGCATACAGTTTTATCATGATCCGACTAGTGGATTTTGATATTTATTTGTATACAAATTTTTTACTTACACGTTTCGTTGACGACTTCGCCATTGATGACTGATAAACAGGCAGCCGGACAGACAGAAAGAAAAAAAAACTTTTTAGTCGCCTTCGTAATTTTTTTAAATACCGTCATTGTACAGCATTTACTTTGCTACTATCAGATACTTCTAGTACTACTAAATTTATTACAAGTTTAAATTAAGAAACATGATTATTATTTTATAGCATTGTTGAATGACCAAAAAAAAATATTGAACTCTGCGACTTAACAACAATCAAGAAGCACAGTCTTCGGCAATCGATTTGTTACTCGATTACGAATAGCTTCGTTAAGGGTTAGGCGCGGACCTTTGGTCCATTGAAGAGCACTCGAGGCGATGACAAATCTTATATTCGCCTCCCTTAAGACGATGGTAGCCGAGATTTTTTTTAATGATGAGCAATTTGGTTTCCAGACAGTCCATTCAAGTACAATTCAAGTACACTTGCACCACCTCACGGACCACACATTAGACGACCTGAATAGACGACACTCTAAATGTATATGAGCGCTATTCTTCGATGTGGCTAAGGCATTCGACAAAGTTTGGTGCAACGGCCAAATATATAAGCTCTACGAAATGGCCGTGCCAGACAGAGAAATCATCATACGAGACTACTTGTCGAATCGCAAATTTAGATTTTGTGGAGAAGTTATCCTCTCGATCAGTAGGTCCCTAGTGACGAGAGTGCCACAGGGCTCGGCACTCCCACCTTTGCTGTACACTCTCTACATGAGCCAAATACCGCAACCGCTGCACCTCCACGTAGCCCTCTTCGCAGACGACACAGCACTATAAACGACCAAATGAAATAGGAGTCAAATAGGCGCACGCCTCCTACGGGCAGCCACGATTCTGGGCGACTGGTTTAGGATGTGGCTAATAGAAGTTAGCCGGGATAAAAGCAAAGCAGCGTTCTTTAACAGAGGTGATAGGAAATGAACGGATGAGATCCGGTCTTCACCAGGGGGTCATCAAAATGTTCGGCAGAGCAGTCCCATGGGAAAAATACTTAAATACCTAGGGGTTACCAGCGTCAGTAACATGGCGTTCGGACTGCTGAAATTATGATCCACAAATAGTGATAAGTTCGTATCTAGTCACCTCTATCATCTAATTAAGAAAAATAGTAAAATTTCAATTCGTAAGAAAGTCAAATTGTACAAGACATAATATGTCATGTGAATCTTAGCTAAGGTCGTGTTCAGTTCATCCGCGCCGAGAGCGCACACGCGTTAAGTCCTTTCTAGACCCGCGTTCGGTACGCATAATGCAACGCGCACACATCGCACCCACTTGTACTAATAGTCCTCCTCCTATATTTAGAAGACCCCGTCACATACTATCAGATCTTCGCGATCCGATAACGATCGCAAATGCAAGCCTTCCACCCAGCCGCAATACAACTTGCACAAACAACACCAAACTACACCCTGTCAGTTGCTAAGCAAACCATCGTTATTATTAGACTTTGCCTTCTACTATGACAACACTACGTACGTATGACAACACACGTCCACTGTATTCTTGTCTATATAAACCCCCAAAGGGGGCTCCACCCTGCCCCTCAGCTTGAGTGCTAACCAATCAATCCACCCCCTGGATGGAACAAAAACCAAGGCACCGGTTCATATTTGAATTAATAATTACAATCTAGAAGTGTCTTTTTGTCAACCTATGACAGGGAGAGACTATTACCGGTGACGACCTTTGAGTCGACTTATAAGAGCCGTAGCAGCGATAAATGAGCCGATATTTTTTTTTTTTTGAATGACTAAATTGTTGCTAATCTCGCGATTTTATGCAACTTCACCGAGCTTTGTGGGCCGAGCAGAGTGCTCAGCCCGAGACATCATTATTTAGATGGATTGGACTGTTCCCTACAACGCCAGCAACAAGGGTTGTCTCCCGGGAGACCGTACCTCGACTTGGTGCTGCGTTCTGGTTACTGGGTGGATTGGAAGGAGGAATATTGGCGGCTCGTTGCCCGGCGTTAGGCGCCGGGCGCAAGAGAGGTCTTCGTCGCCGAGACCGGAGGCGACGGTGTCGTGTAAATGAGCCGATAAGAAAATACCTGCGAGTGCACCTGCTGCTTACTTCAAGCAAAGGTATGCGAACCGATAAGCCACAAGACATTCATTCACCTGTTGCGCCAGCAGTAATATTTTTACTAGAATCATTTTATGAAATATATTATAGAATCATTTTTACTAATGTGTAGGATTTTTTAGGTTAGGGTCGGTAGTTTTAGGCAGTGTAAATTAAGAAGCTTGGATTTACACCAGATCTGTTATCTTTTTCTCAGGGCAAACCTTATGTGGTCGTCTTAATAACATTTTACATGAATTTTTTTGGTGGGATTTCAGTTCTTTTTGTCAGTTGCTAGGTAGATTATTCAGTGTTTATTTTTTTCTTCTTTTTTGAGTTGTATTATTTGCACACCAGCAGTGCCAGTTTTCATAACCCATTGGCTTTTTTCATTGATGATTACCATTATGGAAAGTCCTGAAGGCACGATAGTGTTTTATTGTATACTTATCTTTGTTTACATACCAAATTATCGGCTTTCTAGCACTTTAGGTAGCAGCCAATCACTTTGATGATCATCAGTGTGTGAATTTTAGAAATCAATAAAATCTAAAGTGTTAGAGATATTCAATTTAGATTTTGTATGTATAATCTATTATGAATTTCATATTCTAAAAATTATCTGGCTCATCAGAAACCAACTCTATGCCCTCATTCTATATTATATTCAAAAAACGTCAAAATTCTTCGGAAAAGGTAGATAGTGTCTTGCTCTTGCTCGTCTTGGTCAGGGCATTGCCGTGCCCCCAGAAAATTGTCTTAGAATGCCGTATAACAGTAGCTGTAGTATACGCCTGGGGTCCATACAAAAGCAAGAACTGTCGATTGTAGACAGTTATTTTTGCTTTTGTCCCTAAAAGTTCGCAATTAATGCTTCAACCTTAGAATAATAACGCTATAGAAAGATAGTCTTCATAGTAACGCTGTGTCAATATTGAAGCAATAAACTAATTCACACACGCATGGCGATTACTAGCTTACGCTTGTCACCACGCACACATGCACTTGTATTACGCTGCCAGTTAAAATTTAAATATTTGGGTCATATTCTTACCGATGACCTTGGGGACGAAGATGACATTGAGAGGGAACGTAGGGCTATGGCAACTCGAGGCAATATGTTGGCCCGGAGGTTTGCTCGTTGTAGTGACCAGGCTAAAATTTCCTTGTTTAAGGCCTATTGCCAGGTTTTCTACGGGAGCGGCCTGTGGGTTGGGTACACCAAGAGGGTGCTAAATGTACTAAGGGTCCAGTATAATAACATTTTTAGGATGTTGTTGGGACTTCCTCGCTTCTGTAGTGCCTCTGAAATGTTTTTTCATACGAAAACTGATGGTTTTCAGGCCATCATACGCAAAAAGATAATTTCTTTGGTCAGCAGAGTGCGGGGAAGTCAGAACAGCATTCTGAAAACAATAGCGGATAGACCCAATTCTAAATTTATTATGCATTTTATGAGTATGGTAGTAAATCAAGGTGTTTTTCCCACAAATTGATTGTCTCGATTGAAATAAATATAAAGCTCGTATTAAGATAGTAATGTGTAGCTTAAAATATATAATACTATTTAATTTTTATAAATCTTAAGAAATGAAATTTAATTTAAGTTCGGTTCAATTTTTAAATGGATTGTTGATTTTAATTTTAATTTTAATGTGTAATATAATTTTTAATTTTATTTATTGTTCATTAATTTTGAATTATGATTTTAATTTTAACTTTTAATTTAGATTTTTATTTGATTCTAATTTTAATTAATTATAATGATTCTAATATGTAATTGATTATTTTAAATGTATAAATTGTAGTGCTTAGCAAGTATGGATCTTTGTTGTCCGAAATAAAGAATTTATTATTATTATTATTATTAAAGTGCAGTTTTCCCAAAAATGGGGAAAAGATGTCGACGATGATGACAATTTGTTTTTGACATTAATACGTAAATAGCTATAAATATTTTGAATACTTTACTTTCTATTGCCAGTCAAATATAGTAGTCATTTAATTTTTTAGTATTACGAGGATCTCAATGTGAAATAAATAAAAGTAAACTACTAAATTGGCTACAAAACATTTTGGTACAATACAGCAGACATATCATTACTAATGAATGTCTTTTTTGCAGTTTACATAAAATTCCTTTAATAGATGTATTTCTCAGTTGGAGACGCCGAGTCTTTTGTTTCAATATTTTTATAACTTTCATATATTTGAAATTAAGTAATGAGCTTTTATTTAACTTATTTCGACGGAGGTCTTTACAAGGATTATCAAATATGTAATGGAATTTATCCTCTAATGGTTGCCTGAAGTTCCCGCGTGGCGTCCTACAAAATGAATTTTTTTACACTCATTTGTTAGTAATAACAGGGTCAACAGGAGTCATTTAAACAACGACAAAAAATATTACTAATTTTAAATAAAAAACAGTGTTAGACTTTTCAACTATCAGGGAACACAAGTAGGTATGCATACAATATAACTTTTAACGAAAACAACATCTACGTCATAAGAGAACAAATCACATACTTAATCTACATCTACATAATAAATATCGGTAAAAACTATTTGAAAATTAACCAAGTGGTCAGTTAAAGTGGGAAAATATTTTAACGATCCGACAACATTGAGCATTGAAACAATACATAAACAACATTTTTCTGTTTGAACATAATTAACTAAAAAATACTATGAAATAATGAAAGCTTGCCTGTGAAAAACAATGTTGTTATTATTTTTTTGTTTATTAGATGTGTTGTGACACAATTTAAATACACAAACAGTCATAATTATTTTTTATTCGCGAGATGCGCTCGGCGCCATTTGACGTTGAACACTACGGCACGGTTTGGCGTTTGGAGCCATAAATGGCTCCAAATAAAATGCTTCAAAATAGACACGCGGACTTGGTTTCTATAGCGTTATTATTCTAAGGCTTCAACAAAAAAATTGGCTGAGACTGAGATTGATTGTCATGAGAGTTTTCTTCTTTGGTAAATGTGAACATTTTATATATCTCCATATCCTTCCGTTTCTATGACGTTTACCAACAAACTTGCCTGAATATCACTGCCTTCTTTAAACAAGCTTGACGCTTTTAAAAATAAATCAAATTGTTTCCACCCTTCTTTTTCAGGTGACGGCTCGCACCACCAGACTTAAGTGTGGTCGGGTGTAATTCAGTAGGTGGACGAGCGTGTTCCGTTATTAATTATAATTAACAATAAAATAACAAATAGTAAAACAGTTTAAATTTGGACATTATTCATGAACTGTATCTACTTTCACCGTAACCAACATGCACCGCTGCCATCATGTAGTGAAATGTCAAGAGTTGGTTGACCACTGTAAAGCCTATAATATCTTACGTTATTTTTATGCTTGATGTTATTAAAAGTGGGTGATAACTTACTAACAGTCTGTGCTCAAGCAGATATTTAGCTCAAGTATCCCTAGAATACGCGTATGTCTTCGGGCGCTCAATGCCCTTTTTGAGCCCCAACCATGAGTTTACGGCTTGACAATTTTACGTACTCGGTAGCGTCTACGTAAATTATTTGTATGAAAACTTTGAACAGCGCCTCTATTGGTAACTAAGATCTCTTAATTCTTAAACCGAAATTGTTATAGATTTCGATACATCAATTACTGAACGTATTCTATACCAACTTATGGTAAAAGCTCTGAGCCCTTACCGTGAGTTTATGGCTTGTCAATTTTACTATACCCGCTACTGTCTCTGTAAATTATTTGTATGAAAACTTTGAGCAGCGCCTCTATTGGTAATTAAGAGAAACACACTTTTAGACCAAACATGTCATATATTTCAATACGTAACTTACCGAACCTAATCAATACCAACTCAGGGTAAGGGCTCTAGTCAGTCCTTAGCAAGCTTTAAACTCACACTTATTCCTTTATAGTAGTTGGTAGTAGTATACTGGCTGCCTTATTCATAAAAAATAGTTAAGTAACCTCCTAAGCATTGCTTAACTAATCATTTGATTAAGCCTTAAGCATTGTTTAAAAATTTGTTATTCATAAAGTTCATTTTGACAATGCTTAGTTAAATACTGTTTAACTTGTTAGGTTTTGGTAGAAATGTGGCTGTATGCGTATTTCTTTTGCTAAAAGTGTATTAAACAATTATTGTCATCCGTTGTCAACATCGTTGTTTCTGAATACGGTGTCGGACATCTATAACCTCTTGCTAAAGAGTATTTATATTTCTACGATAAAATACTCGTATTGTCCTACAATAAAATTAAATTTATTAGAGTAAATAAAGTTGATGCAACATAGACACAAAACGTTTGAACTGATACACTGCATTTTAAAAATAATGTTTTTTAATGCATCTACATTACGTTACTAAGCTAAATATAAAATGATGTAATTTCTGTTATATTTTCCCCCGTGTTGGTTCGAGTTCCTTTGTAGAATAGACCATCTACCTTCCTGTTAGACAGCGCGTAAAAAGCGACCATAACGGACCATAGGCTTACCGTCACTAGCACCGTGACAACTTACTAGGAGGTGAGTTTCGCAGCGACTCTGCGACATTTCTGCGTTAGTTCTTGCTGTTGAATTGTTCCGGTTCGTAGAATAAAGTAGGTAGCCGGTAAACTTACTTTTGCTCGGGGCTTAACATGCCAGCCTCAGGTTGGAATCTCACCATTGCCACCTTTGGTGTCTCTAGGCGGCGTGAAATTCTCACCATCAGAAAATCTGTCTACTTTCTGCTTCCAATATCATAACAAAATGCTCTGGAAAACTATTCGTTTCTTCATAGGAGTCATTGGCCATCTCCATAATAAAACATGTTATTACAGTCCTATATTGTTCCAAAATCCAGCATATCCCGTCCAATTTTGTCCACCCTTCAACGAAATCAAATATTTCAATGAATGTATTATAAAAAAAATCATAAGAATACACAAATAAGCCATTAAATGGCTAGTCATTGCATTTTGTCAATGCACATAAAATCAGCTGTTTGAAATTTAGTCAGCCATTTTGTTGATTAAAATTTTAAACAAGGGTCCGAGGTTGCTTAAAGTGACAGCTATTTAAGAGTATATTTAAACAAATGATTAACTCTAAATAGCGTTTATGAATAAGAATTTTTTTAAACATTACTTAAATTGGTGATTAAAAGTTAAGCAACGTTTATGAATAAGCCTGTAAATGTTTATTAAATTTATTCTCGTATTTATTTAAGTATTTCTAAGTATTAGAATCGTTGAAAAACACCCATAAACCAATAATTTGCTTACTTCGGGGTTAGAGTCAATTTGTTTTATTTGTCCAGGGATATTTATGTATTTATGTTATCATTCAGTGGTATTATCCAGCACATAAATTCAGGGTCCTTGGTTTTGTATAAATTAAGGAGAGGAAGAAGAAATGAGGAATAACCCCCAATTAGGTTAGATTAGGTAATACCGAAATTTGTAAATCAATTTTGTTTGTCAAATGAAAATTAAATTAAAATCACTCTTTATTTATAAAACATTACTGTATTTCTTTAAAATGTTACTAGAAGAAAAATATCATGGTATAACCCCCATTTTGGAGTAAAACTGGATAAATTCGTTTAACCTCTTCTTAAAGAGGTCGTTGACGGGGTACATCATTTTATGGACATCAAATTCGTCAAGATCCTTAGTGGCATCATCCTCATCAACCGTTAAAGCTAGAAGAAAGCATAATCCTAAGGTAACGGTGTACGGTAGCATCTGAAACGATATATAGATTGTAGATAGAATAGTATTTTTATATTATGTGATAAACATACCTCAAAGGGTTGAAATTATATTTTATATTTTTAAATTGACTGGTAATTTGACTTTTTTATATATAAATTTGACTGACGCTATATAATTATATGTTAATCCCAATGTAACAAAAGGTTTAAATCAACTTGTGTTTTAAATTTAAATCCATAGATGTGTCATAAATATATTTTTAATAACTATATACTAATATTATTATTTGCTATCAATTGTTTTTGATAAGAACGCGATCTTCATTTGTCAAGAACAAGTACTTCGTTTCCAAACTTTACGATTATTGTTTGTGTGTCAAATGCGTGATAGTATGTGTAATGTTTTATTTTTAAATTAATGCACTTTACAAGCATTATTATTGTAAACTATTAGCGTTTTGCGCTTCTCCTATACATAAACTATAAATAAATACATAAATAAATAAACTAAATGTGCGCCAAATTTTATACTCCTTTGTCCAGAAGGGGTCCAAGATTTTGCTTCAGGTATTAAGTGTAAGAGATTACAGACGGCGCATAAACTATAAACATTAAGTTTGGGAAACAAAGTAGTTGGTCTTGATAAATGAAGATGGCGTTCTTATCAAGAAGGCAATTAACATTAGAACCTTAATCATGTTTGAAATGTTTATTTTAATAATTTATATTAAATAACTTCTTATTAAATAATTTACTTAATAACTTGATTTTTTGGATTTATGGATAAAAAATTATTACGGTTAAATTTCGAACAATGGGCGACCAGTTAAGTTAATAATGTAAATATTTAGAGTCAATCAAGTTAATTTTGGAAAATTAATAATTAAGAGAATGACATTATAAAATTGCTTATTAGTCGACCATAGATGGAAAATCAATAATGGCAATATCATCATGTAATGTGGAACCTTAAAAAGTTGTAATTAAAAGTCTTATGAAAGTTTACTTACCTCGTTTAATTCGAAATCAAAAACTTTTCGACTGTACACTTCGTCTGGGTTAAGTTTAAATCGTTGCAAAGCTGACCTCAGCTCCGCATAGTAATGATCTATTGCGGCTTGATAATATTTTTCGCGAAACTCTGCATGAAAACCACAGTTTATAAAGTACAAAAGGTCATATACAGGTGTACCGCAACGGATTGTTTGAAGGTCTAAAATGACCACTTGACACTTTCCATTCTGCAAATAACATATTTTAAATAATAAATTAACCGATCACACTCACACACTTCTATGTGTATTTAATGTACCTACATTCCAAACATACAAGTGCTACATTATTAATTATATACATTAACCCTGGACTGGAATGCTAAGTTTAAGATTGAAATAATAATTAAGCGCAGTAAGACTTTAAAAACCGTCTTCAACTATTTCATTAGGTACCAAGTAGCGATTTAATATTTCTTTGTTCAAAAGATAGTAAAAGATAACAAATTGTTCCGAAATGGATTCATAAATATAAATCATAAATTTTATTAACATCGTATTAGTAGTTTTTTTACACTAAATAATTCAAAATATTTATATCTGACCTGTGATGAGGTCGTCAAGAGAAGTCAAAATTTATGCAACATTAAGTATAACTCAAATGTGAGGCTAGAGGCAGACTCAGTCAAAGAACTCACGACGCGGTTTATACCCGCGACCGCGGCGGTTGCGGGCCCGCAGATCCCGTAGAATGTAGATTTATATGCAAAAAGTAAGATCACATTTCTCGCTCCATGAGTTGACGGACGATCGTTGATGACGGAGCGATTTTTACTCGCGCCCGCGGCCATCGCGGTTTTGCGATTTTATTTCAAAACATGAGTTCTCATGAGAGACGGGTAATTTTTTCAATCCCGCAGCCGCATCTGTTGAAATTATCGCCCAAACTTGACGGTTGATGACCGCACGACCGGCGGTTGCGGTTAAATAATCAGTATAAGTAGTACAAAATGGTCGGGCAGCCGATCGCTGCTGCGGGAACCGCAACAAACGCAGGCGCTGTAGGTGAAAATCACGTCGTCTTACTTTTTAATGATGATAACGCGCCGTGAGTTTTTAGTCTCAGACTCAAGGGACCTATAATATTAGAATTCTTATTCGTTAATTTGATTTAATAACACAGTACCTAGCCTTTCAGTTCACTTTTGCATATGCAGGAATTCATAATATCAAAGAATAGCGCAACCATTCAGCATAAGCCTTCTCATATAACTTCTTTGATGCTATGAATCCGCGCAAATTGCGACAGTGACGTAAATCGCAACCACTGTATAGTTCGTATGAAAAGTACTGAAAGAACTACTACATTATGATTGATCAATATTGTTACAGAACCCTTCACGGGTGAGTCCGACTCGCACTTGGCTGCTTTTCTTATAGATAGAGCAATTCAAGAGGAAGGTTCATATATGATAATTTATGTTTAGCGGTATGTTTATATTATAGCCAGTATGTTTTAGCGGTCTGGCGTTGAATAAATTGACTCCCGAGGTCCCGGGTTTGATCCACGAGTTGGGCAATAAAAAAAAATAGAAAATGTGAACGAAAATTTTCTATTAAAAATAACGTTTCCCAGTATTGAATATGTGCCCGGAAGGCGATAGGCTGGGGTGCCCTGGTTGTGCCTCTTCAGGGATATGGGCGTGAAAATACTATAGAAGTGAAGCTGCGAGGCTGGAACAGGCTGCTTGTTAGACTAACAGGTAGAAAAGTTCTGGCAAAAATGTCTCCTTATTCACATCGACATAGCTTTCGATTAAAAAAAGTAAATAAATGTATCTTGATATTAAGCTTAAGTTTAAGTTTTTCGTTGCTTTTAGTTGAGTTTTGAAGGTAAACAATGCTGAAGGGAAAAAGCTCAGCTATAGTCAATCAGTTCAATTTGTGCTAATCTGCATTACTGAAATTATTCTCGGCGCATTTGATTTAAAAAGAGTTGATTTGATAAATAACAAATCATGTTGGTCAGTGTATTGTAAGTATATTAGGATCAAATATAATTCACAGTTAAATAATTCCTTTTAAATGCAAAGCAAAGACATTATGTTACATAATAATTCTGAAGGCTTTTTGAAAAAGCTGAAGATTGAAAAGGCTCAAGTCTCAAAGCCTAAGGAAGCTTCATGTAATTGATTGACGCCACCTAATGACACCAAAGATGGTAATGGTGCCATGGCACCGAACCGGAACACGTCATGACGTTAAAGCGGCAGGAATAGGAAAAGCGGTGGTACCAATTCAGGCGAGTCGCTGCGAAACTCTACCACCTAGTCAAATGTCACGGTGTTAGTGATGATAAGCCTATGCTAGCCTTTTACGAGCTGCCAGGCAAGAAAGGCAGATGGTCTATTCTGCAAAGGAGCCCAGACCAACACGAGGAACATAGTGACCTATTTATTCTACGCTGGCTTTTTACAAACTACCGGGTATATATGCAGATGGTCTATGCTGTGCAGAAGACCCGATACTACCAGGGTACAAAGATTTTTTATGGCTATCTTTTTACAGATATCCTCATAAATATAAAACAATGTATTCACCTCAGTTTTGTACATCAAATTGTTGGGTCGATAGTCTGCATGAATTATGACTTCTTTAGACATTGGTTTATAAATTAGTGAAAAATCTTCACTGTTTAAGTTATATTCCATGAAATCAGCTATTCGCTTTTTGTTTATATCCTCTGTTGCTTCAATCACTTGAGGTAAACAACTTCTGACTATTTTTTCAAATAAATCTGTAGAATATGTGATTTTCTTTTTTACATTGTGAAATTGCATCGGTTCTTCATATGATAAAGCAAAGGATAATGCGTGAAACTTTGCTAGTTGTCCTAAACATTCAGCGGTTTGATGCCAAGTAACGCTTTTAAACCTATCAAAAGATTTAAAAGCTCTTGAATTTAAATCTTCCAATACAAGAGTTTCTGAGAATTGCTTAGTGGAACAAGTGTAATATTTTGCTGTACGTAATCTATGTTCTTCTGAAATACCGTGTCTTTCTTCTAAGTCTCTATAAATTTTTAAGAAGGTTTTGTAAAAGAAAGCTTCATTCTGATAGATATTTTCCAAATTATTTCTAATATCTCCGCCACTTACGGCTACTTTAGCAAATAAATTTAAATCTGGTTTTCCAGCAGAAGATATGGTTGCCGCGAAGATGTAACTGCTGTAATTAGCACCACCACTGTCTAATTGCTTAATTTTTATTTCACAGTCTTCATACTTCTGTTCTCTTGCTATAGTTCTTAACATGTCATCTAGATGTTTTTTCGATTCCTCCATTGTAGTAGTTTAAAATATATCCAAATACAAGCACTGTTGTAAACTTGAATCTTTCAATGTCAATTTCTTCTGAATATATACTGCGTCTAATCATAACAATTAAAATATTATCTGGCGAAGGTGTGATAAGTCATCATGACATTTGTATTTAGAATCAGATTTATCTGAGATATTTATATAATCAAAAATAAATTTCACACGATTTTAACTAACACTTAATTTCGTCATAATATTGCTTTTCGAATGGCGCTGAAAATAATAATTTCTTAATAAAGTTTATTCTGGCTCTCAGTAAAGTGTTTTAGAGAAATATTAGGCTGGTCAAACTATAAAACTTCCCCAGTAGTGTCGTCTGCGTTACAATGAGTGTTTTATATACCAATTTATACACCAATTTATTCTAATTTCTAACGAGTTTATATGTTAACTACTATATTTTCTCTATGCATGTTAATTAATTCCTTATTAATAATTTTTTTTTGATAATAAAATGTAATTTCTGCCCTGATTTTAAAAATTGCCTTTTTATTAAAAAAAGCGCTGTGGTGGTCCTATAGCTACCAAGTCTGGATTTTATGATGGAATCAGTTACATACAAAAAACAACAAATTTTTTTGTATTTAATTGATTTAAATCTCAAAATCATTATTTTAGCCTGGTAGGCGAATTTTATAGATGTTCCTATTATATTTACTTTGCATGTGACATGGAATATCACTTTAAAGAGAACTTACGTTACCTCGTTTACGTTTTATAAAATAAAATGCGGTAATTGTGAAGCTGTTTAAACGCATACAGTATTAACCTAAATCAAATTAAATACATTTTCCTTGAGTATTTTATGCTCAATTTTGTTTTAGTTTTGATCGTTTTACTTTAAAAAACTTCATGATATAACTTAAAGTTTTCGCAAAAATCAAAACACAAAAATCATTGGAAAACGTGAATCTAACCTAAGCGTGATGCCGAGGGCCTTTCCGTCAGCCATTTTTCGCCTCTTTCACTTAGTGCTATTGTTTGTAATCATAAGTGTATTGCGTGTTTTATCTAATATGCTAAATTGTATCATATTGTCTTAGTTATATGTCGGTTTGTAATTATTAATTGTCCAATTATTCTAGTCGTTATTGGCGTAAAATGATTGCTTCTACTAATATTTTTAATTTAAATTTCTCAACATCCGCTTGAATGTTATGTTGACCGATAAAATAAGTATTGATGTTGAATAATGTTAATAAAAATGGCAATAAGGCGGTAGGCCGCAGCTGTTGTTCAATTTTGAAGCAATAATTATATTTTGTTATAAACGCTAAGTTTGTTTTATTGGAAGAAGACAACACTATATAGCGCGCGTTTTGATGACTGAAATCTTGGCTTCATTTTAAACCAATTGTAGCCAATTTATGTCGTCGCGTAACTTTTCTCTTGGTTTTAAAAATAAGTTCTATTACCTGAACAAATATGTATATAAATTACTTGGGATATGTCACTAATTTAGACGATCCGTTGATTAACTATTTACTAGTCACGATCATTGTGATAGTGATATACGTACCGTTTCCTTGCTGCTGTCTGTATTGTTTCGGATTTTTCTGCAGCTGGAGACAGATACGGTACAATACAATTGGTTAGAGCATTCGTCGGCTTGAGACGAAAGGTTACAGGTTCAAATCCTGTCTGGGGCGAAAAA
>NJDD01000649.1:23541-53269 GCA_002245505.1 Calephelis nemesis
GTTCAAATCCTGTCTGGGGCGAAATTTTTTCTTTCTTTAAGATTTATAGAAATTTATCCCACGCACAGGGCAAGTGCTAAAAAAATAAAAAAAATAAAAATTCGATGAAAATTGACTTGTCGCATTTTAGGGTTTAACACCAAATCAGAAAACTAATTTCTGTGTGTGTCTTTGTTTGTTCATAAATTGCGTGGTAGAGATGTAACGTAGTAAACATCCTTATCTAATATTGTGTAATCAGTTGTTAGCTGGAGGTAGATAAAATCATAAAAGTATCAGTACTATCAACATCCAGTAACTAACAAACAAACACCATTATTTCAGGATGAAAACATACTAAAGACTTTGGTTTTGTGTAAAGAAAGGTTTTAGATGAAATTGGTAGTAATAAAATAAAATCTTTTGCTATTTTAAAAACAAAAAAATAATAGGTTCTTTAAAAATTGTTCGTATAAAATAAAAATACTTTGTTATGCTTAGTTTTCATTTAGAAAACATTTGGTAAGTGTATATTGAATATTCTGACGTGAATGATGTAAAAAAATGTCAAGGGATCACCCCCATTTTGGAGTAAAACTGGATATATTCGTTTAATTTCTTCTTGAAGTGTTCGTTGATTGCGAAAAGATTAGGATACTTTTCATGTTTTTCAAATTCCTTTTGGGCTGTATCTTCATCAGTCGCTAAAATCAGGAGTAAGCATAATCCCAAGGTCACTGTGTACGGCAATATCTGAAACGATAAAATAGTGTTTTATTTATTTATTGTAATTATAATAGTATCTTCACGCCCATATTCCTGAAGAGGTAGGCAGAGCCATAATCAGGGCACCGACGACTAGCCGAAGACACTAAGCCCCACAATGTGATAGCTGGCAAGCCTATCGCCAACCGGGCACATTTCTAATCCCGAGCAACATTTTTCTTTATTAGAAAATTGGAAAAACCCAATTTTTTTCGAACCTGGGACCTCATGCAGTCAAGTCCAATAACTGAACCGCTAGACCACAGATTATAATAGTGATTTAATTAACCGAGTTTTCAGTTCCCTGTTACAAATAAAATGGATTTAATATGTCTGAATAAATTAAATTGTTATTGTTATTGTTAATATTAGAAAAATCAAAAATTTTTGGTGCTTAAATAGACTTGTAACTCAATATTAACTACCGTAATAATAAAAAAAACTGTTGTCCCTCACGTGGCGAAAGGTTCAAGTTAATTATATACTTATTTAATAAATTATCTTCACGTCAAGTTCCTAATGGTGTAAGCAAAGCGTATCGAGTGCCAATTATCATGATTTCATACATACACACCGGTTTTTAAGACTCTTGTAACCACCCTTGCATAAGACTCGAGTTATTCGATAGTAGAATGTCAGTCTAGGTCTCCCGGGTGCCTACATAGATTCACATTCTTTGTCTCATCCACATTCTGTTTCGTCAATATTTCATCTGCCATACTTTTCACATGACCGAATCACAGGAGCATTCTCTTCATTCTCTTTCTCATTTTTATACTAACATCTATTTTCAATCACACTCTTTTCGGATCTCACTGTTACCAATGCTGTCAGCAAGTGTAACACCGCTCATTTACCATAGCGCTCTCATTTCACCCGCATTTACCTTACTTTCATGTTTGTATCAGTTAAATATTTAATAATATTAATATATTGTAGTTTAATAACTACAACATTTTTTTCAACAAATTAATTTCGAAGACTTTGTAGAAAGAATTTGCAGTTATTTTTTAAATCTAATAACTTACAAAAGAAAACATGGTATGTTCTACAAATTCATGTACTGCACATTCAAATTCTTTATCATTTGGAAAATCACTTATGGTTGATAATTTCACTCTATGATGGTATTTTAAAGTTATCTTATTACCTAAAAAAATTCATGTTTACTTACCTCTTTTAATTCAAAATCAAAATCTTTTCGACTATACACTTCGTCTGGATTGAGTTTAAATCTTTGAAGAGCTAACCTTAGCTCAGAATAGTAATGATCTATTGCGGCTTGATAATATTTTTCTCGAAATTCAGTGTGAAAACTACAGTCTATAAAGTACAAAAGATCATACACGAGTGAGCCACATCGAATAGTTTGAGGATTTAATGAGACCACTTGACATTTTCCATTCTGCAAATAATACATTTCAAACAATTAATGAATAACACAAAAGAAAGCGGAATACGATCCGGACAGTGGTATAAGCGTAAGAACTCAAGGAGCGATTTTAAACCGCAGCCGCGGCGGTCGCGGAACTGTGATTTTATTTTAAAACTCAGAGACCTCTAAATCTCGGTTGAAATCATCATCCACAAACTTGTACAGTTCTACTACGCCGCGGGAACCGCGGGTGCTGCGGATGTAAAACACGTCATGAAATGTGCTCTCACTTTTTTTCCGTATAAATCTACATTCTACAGAACCTGCGGGCCCATAACCGCCGTAGACGCGGATAAAAATAGCTCTGTGAGTTTTTGGGCTGATAGTTCCAAACGTTTAGATAACTTAATCAAAAATGCAAAGTTTAGGATTTAAAATTCTTAAAAAAATAACTTAATGACCGCATCCTTGAAGAGCACAACCGAGCACAAATCCAATCCAGGGCAACTTTTTTTATGGAAAATTGAAAAAACATTTTGTCTTGTTACTAGACCTGCAGATATAACCCCCGACTGCAGATTTAACCCGAGACTACATGAAGTTAACACCGGACCTCTAAACCACAGAGGTGATAAAATCCTAAATTATTGTTTGGTTATTCAAATCAATTTTGGTTAAAAACAAAAGATTTTATTAAAAGCTTGACGCAAACTAAAAGCATGAAACAAGCAAGTTAAACATGGCCCGCCGAAAAAGTGAGTTATGAATTAGATTTGACTCTGGAATTCGAAGACTGTAATCATTTGAACCGCGTTCGCAAAATAATGTAGTAGAGCTAAGTTGGAAAAAATGTTACTCAGCGTTATAACACTCTCTGCCATCCGATACAAAAAAGAGAAAGCCTGCCAGAAAGTAAAAAAAGGTGATAAATGTACAACTATCGCTATAGTCGGATCGTTGGTGTTACAAATAATAAATCACGCTATGACGAATAAAATATTTACAAAAACAGGAAAATTATGACGAACTTAACTGTAATTTTACTTGATAGTTTAGTTTTAACCCTGTTGAGACAGTTTTAAGTGAAACTAGTGGGCTTAATCCATACACATGCCATTTCGCGTGGTCATCGCATCATGCTTAAATGGAATTTCGCTAATTCTTTTTTGTTGCAATTGATTATTTTTTTGTGAAACAAGATTTAATCACCGATTACAAGATAAACGGGATAAAAGTATAATGCTACTCGACTAGGGCACAATAGTCAAGACCGTGAAGTTATAGACCACTGTAGAGTATAGATTCGTAACGAAGAACTAATTTAATTTTCAGATATTGCTAACTCTTTCTAAAATACCAGCTTCTCTCTCATTTTAGCTTTGTTATTTGACTTAACAAGACTCGCTGATAGAGAGGCTAGCACACTAGAGTGAGACAGCAACATTTGGAAATGACATCTGCTCAATCAATGAATGAGTTATTCCATTAATCAGTCATTTTCAAAGTAGTAGTCTGTAGCATCATGGACAGGATTAAATGGTATTTACCATAAAGCATTTTGTGGATTTACTTAAAAATATGAAACAATGTATTTACCTCAGTTTTGTACATCAAATTGTTAGGTCGATAGTCTCCATGAATTATTACTTCTTTAGTCATTGGTTTAAAAATGGTTGAAAATTTTTCACTGTTTAAGTTATTCCTTACAAAAGTAGCAATTCGTTTTTTGTTTTTATCATCTGTTGCTTCTATAATTTTAGGTAAGCAACCTCTAACTATTGTTTCAAACGAATCCGTGGCATATGTGATTTTCTTTTTTACATTTTCAAATATCATGGGTTTTTCATTTAATAAAGCAAAGGATAAAGCGTGAATTTTGGCTAGTTGTCCCAAACTATCAGCGGTTTGATACCAAGAAACACATTTAAACTTGTCAAAATATCTAAACCCTTTTGCACTCAAATCTTCTAACACTAAAACTTCTAAATGTTGTTTAGTAGAGCATCCGTAAAATTGTGGTGTACGTATTCTATGTTCTTCAGGAATACTGTGTCTTTCTTCTAAATCTCTATAACTTTTCAAGAATGTGTTGTAGAAGAAAGATTCATTTCTGTAAAGGATTTCCATATTACTTCTTATTTGACCTTCTGTCGAAGATACTTTAGCGAATAATTTTAAATCTGTTTTTCCAACAGACGATACCGTAACCAAGAAAATGTAGTTGCTGTTATTGTCATCTCCATTTTCTATTTGCTTGACGGTTTTTACACAGTTTTTATAATTTTGATCTCTAGCTATAGTTGTTAACAAATCGTCTATATATTTTTTCGCCTCTTCCATATTAGTGGTTTGAAATATAACCAGAACGGTTTGACACTTAAGTTCTCAATTTCAGTTTAATCAGTATTTATAGTGTCTACAATCATGATATTAAACGTATTATCTGGTAAAGGTGTGATAAGTTCATAATGACTGTCATTTTTAAAGTCAGTATTATGAAAGACATCCTGATAACAAATAACATTTACTTTTTTCCTTAATTCTCTCTTTGGATCAAGTGTTGAGGAAATTATAAATTTAAATATGTTTAGTGCTATTAACGGCAAAACTACAAATCGTGTCGAGCAGTGTGCTTCTTTGCTAAACTGTTACACAATTAATTAAAAAGTAGTAGAGCCCAAAGTATAACCTATACTTTTAAATGTTCATGCGCGTTCCGGGTTTCAAGGTATAAACGATTCTTGGACTATTTATATAGAAAGTTACTATGTCTAAGACTTCTGACTTGTAAAACCTACCTTTAGTGGTTTGTAAAGTATATCTTATGAACCAAAAACAGTAAATTTTAGCCAAGTTTAGATTTCATATCTACACTCACAGGAAAAAATGGGCAATGATTTCCTCGGAACATAAATAACGCGCCAACCAAATTTCGTCACGATCGGTTCCATGGATTCGGCATAACTCTCAGTCGGTGACAGGTAGACAGATACAATTTACCTCAAAGACAGTAGTTTCTATGTATACTTGTTTTATGTATGTAAGTCAACAAAACTACTATCTAGAAGTACTTAAATGGTTACCACGATAAATTTAATAAACACACCCATGCTCAGAAATGCAGACAAGTAGGTGGTTATCACACAAATGTCTGCCCTCGTCAGGAATCAACTCGAGCCTCGCGGTCTGTCATTGTGATAGGCCAATTACTCGAAACCAATTACTCGAAATAAAATCTTGAACTTCGCTTCTCAATGTGCTATGAAAGTATTAATGAATAAAGACAAAACGAAAAAAGTATTGTTAAAGATGGAACGTGATATTTTTGGACTATTACTTGGAGTAAGCATTAGTAAAAAAATTAATGTTGAACATTGTTTGATATTCCACTAGCACCAATGCCGCCAGCTCTTTTCTCGTGTACTGCCGAAATGTTTAAAACTGACAAGTCAACATTAGCTAAAACATTAAAATCTGAAGTCGAGATGGTTGAGCCAACGAATATTAATGTTGAGATCATCGATGGATTTTATTACTTACACCTGATCGGATCTTCAATGACTCAAACTTTTGACAAAATTGCGGAGTCAATACTCATTAAACTTTGCTTAACAACTGCTGACGAAATACATATTATTTTTGACCGTTATTTTGCATGATCAATCAAAGATTGTGAACGTCAAAATCGACAGGAATTCGACATTCCGTACAATATTTCTGGCCCTCAACAGAGTAGGCCTACAGATTTTTTGCTGAGTCTTAAAAAATATCGTTTTAAGGAGAGTTTGGTACAGTTTTTAGCTAACTACTGGGAAAACGATCATTAGGCAACAATAATCAGGAACAAAAAAAATTTGTTGACTGCAGAAGAACACTGTTATTCTTATATAAGTGACCAAAATTGCGTTATAAAAACAGCTGAAAATAGTTATGAGTGTCATCACGAAGAGGCGGATACACGAATAATTTTTCACGCTTACAAAGCAGCACCAGGTTCAAGAATTTTGATAAAATTAGTTGATACAGATGTTCTTATAATTCTACTAGGAAACATGCATAAAATTCCTGATTCTGAAATTTGGCTTGCTAGTTCAGGGACAAAGAAAAAAAAATAATTAGGACATCAATTGCATCAATTGCAGGGAACTAGCATTGAAATTAGGACTTTATCTGTGTCTATGTCTACCTGCTTTCCATGCGTACACAGGTTCTGATTATACGGCTGCGTTTTACAACAGACGAAAAGTAAGACCGTTTAAAAATTTTTCAAAGAACGAGACATAGGTACAAAAAATGTTTTGCTTCATTAAGTGACGAAGCTGACATTTTTCTTAGCGAAAAAATGGATGTTGTTCAACAATTTACGGTAGCTATATATGGTATTAAACATTGTACTAAAGTAAATCAAGCAAGATATCAAGTTTTCCTGAAGAATTTTTCGGCAAAAGAAGATACAATACAATACAATACAATAACTCTTTATTGTGCACCAAATACAAATAAATCACAAATACATTAAAATAACTTACACTAAGGAGATACACAAAGGCGGCCTTATCGCCAAGGCAGCGATCTCTTCCAGGCAACCCTAAAGTATAGAACAAGATTTAGAGAGATACTGTTTAATGGTGCTCTTAAAAATATACAAAGGCATTTAATACTAGACGTCACAAATTAATCTAAAAGCAGAAGCTTGTTTTAATTATTAGTATTTAAGACAAACAAGAAAAGTCAAATGCAAACTATATTACATTGAATGCAGAAAGTGACGCTTTAGCATACGTTTGAAAATATAAATATTTGGAGCTCTCCTGACATCTACGGAGAGAGAATTCCAAAGCCTCACTGCTTCCGAAGTGAAAGAACGGCTATAGTAACAAGTGTTTCGAGAGGGAACTTGAAGAGTACAATTACCACTGGACCTGAGGAATTTTACCTCATTGTTACAAAACTTAAATCTCTCCTTTAAATAAATAGGCGCAAATGGATCAAAGAGGATGGAGTACAAAAGGGAGAGGATATGAAAGTTCCGGCGAATGTTGATAGGCAACCACTTGAGCTTAGCACGAAATTGAGAAACGTGATCATATTTACGCAATGAAAATATGAATCTAATGCAAAGGTTCTGAAGACGTTCGAGTTTATTTATTTGCTCAACAGTGAGATTTACGTAACTAGCGTCAGCATAATCTATGATTGAAAGTAGTAAAGAATCAGCAAGCATAATCTTGGTAGGAATTGGGAGCAAAAAACGAAGACGCTTCAACGAGTTCCAAGCACGAAAAATTTTTCTACTGACCTCCTGCAGTTGCTTAGTCCAAGAGAGAGTGTTATCTATATAAACACCGAGATTCTTAACGAAGTTACTATAAGGGATAATTATATTATTTAATCTAACAGGGGGTACCGTAGACCAATTTATCTTATTTATAAGTCCGGGGCTACCAATAATAATGACCTGAGTCTTGATTGGATTAAGTTGAAGACCGAAAGATTTACTCCACTTTTCGATACTGACCAGATCACTATTAATAATAGTAATGGCGTTGTGAAGTTCTGAGAGACGAGAGTGTGTGTAAATTTGAAGATCATCTGCATAAAGGTGGAAAAAAGAGGATAAGGACTGAGTTACAGAATTAATGAAAGATGAAAATAACAGAGGGGACAACACTCCACCCTGAGGCACACCGCTAGTGAGAAAGGACCACGATGACATAGCTTCGCCCGCTTGAACAAATTGCCTCCGTTCCTGTAGATAACTACGAAACCAGTTAACAGAAGCAGGAGATAAATTGAAACTTTCCAATACTGCCAATAGCACGTCGTGATCCACAGAGTTGAAGGCATTACTAAAGTCAAGTAAAGCTAACACTGTTAGCATCTTGCTGTCCATAGCTAAACGAATGTCATCCGTAATCTTTACCAGAGCAGTGGTCGTGCTGTGCCCTGGGCGGAAATCGGACTGAAGATCATTTAACAAATTTTGGGAGTTAAGGAAGGAGGAAAATTGATGGTGGACTAACCGTTCCAAAACCTTAGACAGGAATGGTAGGATAGAAATTGGTCGATAGTCAGATGGAGCAACAGGGTTTGATTTCTTAGGAAGTGGAATAATTTTGGCGTTTTTCCAGGTCGTGGGAAAAGCTTCAGTGGTGATTGATTGGTTTAGAATATGAGTTAGAATTGGACAAATAATATCAAGGATAGGAATAATCATATTCCGACCAATCTCATCGCAACCGACGGTATTAGAGGATATAGATAGTGAGAAATTCCTTAAAAAGTCAAATGTTTTGACTCAAATACCCATACCACCATGTTGGGAATCACTTAAACAAAAAATTTTACGCACAATTTTTGTTAATTCAATGTGGTTGAATGCAACTGATTCTAATTGCATAAAATTATGTCCAGAAAATTGTGGTTGGTTTGTCGATGGTCATTTAAAACCAAAGGGGTTTGATGTAGGTAGGTATTGGTTTGATAATGCAAATGAAGAAACTTCTTCCGACTTAGAAGACGGCGATATAACTTCCGACTATTCCGATCCGGAATAATTTAAAATTATGACATTGGCATTTAATGACTTTTTATGCAAATATTGTTTGATAATAAAGATTTATAATTTTCAAATTATACACGTGTTAGTAAATTTATTTTTGAAAAATGTTTTCCATTTTTTTTTAATTCTGAGAACGACTTCTTATTACGCTTTTCCTATTTTTCTTTATTACGCTCCAAAATGATTCTCTATAGTATACTATTTTCCTCCTTGTCTATAGAACAGTACGAGCAACGCTTCTCTGTCACACACATTTCCATGCTCCAATTTTTGAAACTTTAAAGCTTAGCCACCGTTATTTATGATCAGATTTTCTTAGGCAACCTTATACTACTCTACTCGCTATATTTTTACCTACATTTTTATATAAACATATATTGGTAAACAGATGAGCGCAATCACTGATATCAATTTACCTGTTTGTACCTGGCTATCAGGTTAAAGGGACCAGAAAAAGGTAGGCAACCGATCGACTGCATATAGCAGATGTAGTATACTTTCAATTAGACTATGAGTTGTTTGGCCGACAAGACAGTCAATTTTGAAAAAAAAAATAATTTAATTAATCATAGCCATGACCATTTTTATAATGCAACCTTATTAATATACATTCACAAACATATTTTAATCTTTAAAATATAATTTTCACCTTGTTTACAGATCGGTGAAGGTCGTTCTTATGTGGGATCTTAGACTATAACACTTTGTATGTGTCGATAATTTTAGTTGACTTTTGAATTTATCTTGTTGCTTTAATAGAATATCGCATCCCTTTATGGACAGTTACTTTACTCTTTGATCGCAGTATAACATTGTGTTTGATTGACTGATTTATAACTATTTCCTAAAAGCGATTACCTAGAATCGAAAGGAAGAAAAAAAATCTTCTGTCTTTATATCAATATTTCAAGATTTGAATGGTTTACAAAAGAATTACAAGCTTTTTATTTTTATTTCAAAAGTGTTTATCGTTGCAAAAGAATTATTCAAATATATCATTCGATTACATTCATCACTGATCATGTTTATCAAACTCATAGACAATCTAAAGTTTTATTTGTCTAATTCATATTGTGTTATTTATCTGTGCAAATAGATTTCAATTCCTAATAGGGTAAGCTCGCATAATTATTATGCATTGACCTCTAAGTATATAGGACATGAAATAGTGACCAAAAAAGCCTGCCGTCGGCTACTAAATATGGCTGCCATTTTGACGTTATAAGGCTGTCCAGAAAAAGTAAACTACCGATATCGATACATAATCTATTAGTGACGATTGATAGTTAAGTTTAGGCAAATAGGTAAGAATTATTATTTACCTACTGAAAGAAATCGCAACTATCACCTTACTTTGTGCTACATAATTGGCTTAAACCTAAAGAGGGAAATGTAAGTAAACGAAAGAAATAATACTTGTTTACTTTTCGCGAGCACGTTTCTTTTACATTGTGGCGTGCAAATATGTTTATTCTTTTTATAAGTTAACTCTTTATATTTATTACAAGATTGATTATCATTACAAAAAAAATTGATTAGATTACATTTAAACCACTTTCTTTAATTTTAAGTAAGCACTCGAAAGAATTCTTATTAAGCTATACTATGATTGATAATTTCATTGGCAATGGTATACATTCGTATCTTGTCCAAATATTCTTTTCTGGGAATGTAAAATAAAATTTCGACAATTGTAATAGAACATCACTATAAAAATTGGACACTAAATATGGATTCTTGGCAAACATGAGAACTGTCATGACGTCAATTTAAATCGACGCCAAAATGAGCATAGACAAAAATATCGTTATTTCTTTCGGCATACATAATATCAACATTTGTAAAAAAAGAGACAAAGAGATGTTGATAAGTTATATGTCGATTCGAACGGTATTTCTACAACTAGATTTGCTATAGAACATTGTTACACTTCTTTATATATTCCTATTTCTATGTAATTATGTGACTCATTTAATTCTGTGATAATAAATTTGGAAGCTTCTACTGATTCATATGAGTAAGGTACACTATTTGAAAACCAGTCTTATAATAGCGGTATATAGCCTCTTTCCGCATGCATAGTTTTGTATTTTTTGCGTGAAAGAGAAAGCAACAATGCCGCGTTTTGTCTCCCTGACGCCATTTGTTCTTGGTTACCGGCCACTTAATATCGTGCTCTTATAAAATATTTTTTTTCTAATAGAAATCATTGTTATTTTTACCTGAAATTTGGAACTGTTGTGGGTGGATAGTGTTTACTTGTTACTACCAGTTACGGATTTAGCTAAATTTGGATAGTGTTTGAATAATACCTTACATACGGCGTCTCAAAAATAACGTATTTTTGGACTTTCATTGAAACGCATATCATCGAATTAAACAAGATAAATTAGCTTGCACGTTATTTTTTATGTTAATTGATACTTTTATTATGAATTGATGAGAAATATAATTGAAGCAAAATTATGTAAAAATATGGAAAGTAAATTAAATAGGTTTTACGGATGTTTATTTGAGTCGCTATTTTTTATTATCACATAATTAAGTGAGTTGCATTTCAGAAAAAGATAGAGGAATAGAACAATATCCCAGAAACTTCTTAACCGAAATCTAAAAATAGAAGATACAGTGAAGCTGTGAAGAAATCTGCGATTAAAAGTGATCTTGAATCGAGGTTAACTGTGTAGGTATGTTGCATCAAAAGAATACAATAAACCCTGGAGTACTAAATAAATCTTGAACGTGTAAAACAGGAGCTGAAACTGGGAGAAACACAGATTAAAATTAAAAAAGGGGGTAGACCATTGTCCATTCGAGCGTCAAATACCTAGAAACAAACATCCATACATACTCACAAACTTTCGCATTTATAATATTACAACTATCCGTTGCAGTATTGATAATTCTATTGATGGTTATGAAAATATGTAATGTTAATTAAACCATACCGTATGTTCAATGAATACCTACTGTATTATTTTTAAAATTATTCGGTTATTGTGTTTAGTCTAATTATGTGTAAATAAAAATAAAAGACTCATCTAATTGTGTTATATCAGAATTATGATAATGCTATCACCGAATTAAAGTGATCATCACAGAATTACCAAAGTGTACACGTGATTTACAAAGCGATGATAGAACAAATTCTTTGTTGTGAAACTAAGAAATTAATAGTTTAAATAGTAACTAAAGGACTGATTTAAGTCCCTACAAAATATAAAACATTTTGATTAAGATTATCTAGGGTTTTACTGCTATTAACCAAATTATCACAGAATAAGGTGAGAGCACCCTATACATCGCAAATATTATGTGTTAATTTGATGAATTCGAAACAGTTTTTAGTGTTAAGGGTACCATAAACAAGTAATGAATATGTAAAATCAATGGGGTGTATTACATTGTCAATATTATCGCGATCCTAATATCGCAATATCGAAAGGGGCTATTACATTTGTTAATAATATCATCATCAGTGTACAGTTGAATTTACTAGAGTGAAGTTGTGTATCACATTAGATTAAAATTAAGATAATCCGAATTCTAATAGTAGTAGTAATTGTAGAAAAGCAGCTATAGCAATAATATAAGCATAAGCGTTGAAAACTAAAGAGAAAAGAAAAATGCCGGGCTCCTTTGCAGAATAGACCATCTGCTTTTCGGCCAGACAGGACGTAAAAGGCGAGCATAGGCTTACCGTTACTAACACCGTAACATCCTTCTAGAATCTAGGTGATAGAGTTTGCTTGCCGTTGACGTGTTCCGGTTCGGAGGTACCGTACCCTCCGAACATCCCGGCCTCAGGTTGGCAACGCACCATTACCGAATTTGGTGTCTCTAGGCGGCATGAATTTGTTACCATCAGGAAATCCGTCTGCTTGTTTGCCTTCCATTATCACATAAAAAACACACATAAATATCACACAAGAAATGATCTTGGGCGGCGATGTGGACGATTTCGGCAATTATTTTAAAATATTTATGTTTAGGGTTCCACAAAGCTGGACACTTTTCATATTATAAGAGAATAAATTCCTTTAGGTCATTACTTCCTTCGTTAACATTACTGTCAACGACGACGGAGCGTATGCGTATTTCGTCATCGTCACAACAAACAACGTTGTTCCGTCATGGCTGCAAGCGAATAATGACATGAAATATCTCGATGCGCTTACATTTCAATATTATTGAAGCCACGCCCCCTGAGTATCGTGGATTTCAAGATTTCCAGAAATCTTGTGATATTATCATGATACTGCGACACAGTCAATATTATCGCAGTATCGCGATATTATTGATAATATAATACTACCCAATAACATTTAGTTTTGACTTTTGGCGCCATCGAGAGAAAATATGGTCGAAGTTTTTTCATAATTATTGAATTTCGTCTTAATATTGAGTGAAATTAGTCAATTTTGGTGGCATTTTGTACAATTTTGTTCAGTGAAAGTGCACAAACGAAATAAACATGAAGAAATTGGCGTATCGTGTATTTCCTCGTTGCCGCCAAATCTCATTATATGACCTTGAGTAATGAGGCCTCCGCTTTACCCAAGAGCCTGACATGACTTACTGACGACTTACGACTGATGACTAATTATAATTAATTAAAATTGATATAAAATTTGATGCAAATTTCTACTTGACTAATGGCAAAATAAACGTGAAGGCCAAAACCTAAAAAAAGAAAGAACATTTAATTCAGTGTACATAGCTCTTTTTAAAAGCTATTTATATTCAATTGGTACATAGTATTTCTAACTAGCTTGTGGTTTAGTGCGTAAGATTAATGTGAAACTTGGTTTTTCTATGTAGTAGTGTTTGTTTACATAATAGGACTCTTAAAAAAATAATTGTAGGCATGCGGTGCGTCATCACGCGATAGAGCTACGCCCCTTCTGTATTGTAACAACATCTATCTACTTGAGTTTTTTTTTTAATTTTGTGATCATAATAATTGTATTTTTAAACAAATGGATAGCATTGAATGTAGAGTAAGTGTTCAATAAAAATGCATGTCTACTTCCGAGTTACTTAATTTCATAGAAAAAACTTCGTCAACCGCTTAAGCGAAGTTCAAAAACACCACAATATAATACACATAGTTATTGTTCTTTGCCATAATAAGTAATTACTTGGACTTATTAAACCAAAATAACATTCATAGGCACAGACGTCCCACTTATATAACACAATAAACAGAAAACTAGAAATATATGAAAACACCTGTAAATTATGTAAACAAAAATTAAAAACTTGGCTGAAAAACCTTGAGTATGAAGAAACAGAAAAACTTTTTCTGCGTGTTTATAAAACTTGAATAAGTAGATATATATATATATATATATTTCGCTCTTCACCTACAACCACTAACACCACACACACGCATACACACACACACACACACACACACACACACACGCACGCACGCACGCACGCACACACACAAACATAATTTTTATACGTGTTATAATTTATTTAATAATTTAATTTTTTTCAATTAATAATTACTTCATTCTTTACATCAATTAAATTAAAATTAACATTGTTTGTTATTTTTAAGAATAGGAAAAATAAAATCTTCAAGAATAATGTTAGTTAGTTAAAGGAAGAGTGAGATCTTCTAACACAAGTAGTGAATTACTTAAAAGAAGATCTCCACACCATGCTAGTTATGTTAATGTTTTTTAATGAAATAAATATATTTTAATTTTTTTTTAATTCATACTTATTCATTTATCATTCATCCTTCGTGGTTACATAATAAAGACATATATAATAATAAAGACAATAATTACATACTTAGTCCGGTCGTCACTGAGGCGCAACTGTGGCAAGTTGTGAACCTATCAAGTGTCTACTGAACTAGAGACGCTTAGATGTAAATGCGTTTTACAATATTATTATATTACATTACCGTTGTTGTAATATAATACTTGTAGGTTTTCCTACAATGTTGGCAAAATTGGTGGTGGTGGGTGGTGGGAATGTTAGTTAGGTGTATCACATTCAGTGTTAAGTATGCCGCATATTTGACGGGTCGGTGCAGGGTGCGTCGTAGCCCAATAATCCGTTTAGATTGCTTTCATACATTTTGTATGGAGCAAAGCATACTATACCTGGCCGCATCGGATTATTCAGAGGCGGATTTTGCTCGGCAACCCACGCGCAGTCCCCTCTACGGCCTGTAGGTACTAAAGAGTAGAGTTAAAACGATATTATTAATGTGACTAGTGGTGCTAATGCTATTTAAAGGCTTAAGTTTTGATAGCAGCTGCTAGAGGCGCCACTTTCCATACCTGACCATTTTAAAGTAGAGTGTAAGTGAGTAAAACCATTCTTCTTTTTTACTTCTTTGGTACTAAGTTACAAAAATTCTCCTATGCGATGCGGTCCGTCCCGTTGAGTGTAATTTGCAGTGCTACGCGCCCCGACCCGACTCGTTCCTCCCCCTTCGACAGTGTGCGCTTTCCTTAACTTGGAAGATTTCCAGCCACGGCTTATTAGTCATCCGGCAAAATATGTATTAAAAAAAAATGTCTGACAAATATGTATTAAGTTTAGAATAGCATACGTTTTAAGTTACATAATTTACGAGCAGTAGCTTTTTAGTGTTTAAAGTTGATTTTCGATCCAAATCTCTCCCTGATTCTACTCTTGCTAATGCGGTGCCAGTAACACTTAATAATCATAAAATTCAAAATTTTTAGCATCCCTCGACAAACCCAATCCGTAATGTGACTTCTCGATCAGCTTTCATACAAAATAAATCCGCATCGAAATCATAAAATTTGTTCAGGAGTTATGAGGTCACACAGAGACAACACACATACACGTAGGTATAGGTCAAGCTTATTACATCTCTCGATTTCTCTATTTCTGGCGAGGGTTAAAAACTGTTTTAACCGAATTCATATTTTTTTAAATATTTGCCTGCTTTAGAAGAGCCGCTAAAAGCCGCTGAAAGAGAAAAAATACACTATATCTTTCTCATACCGTTCAAAAGGCAAGGAAAACATTTTGCCAAATAATAAAGCAGACAAAGAATACTTATTCTGATTATCAATAAGTATAAAAATAATCTAATATTGCTGATAAGTTTATATAACCTAAATATTCGATAAGGAACAGCGTCAACCAATGGCGTTCAATTCCTCGGTACTTGTAGTTGTATTACAGTTTGTTGTTATTAAATTGTGTGAAAAAATTGATTTTGAAGTTCTACAGTAGAGTTTTATTTGATTGGTAAGCAGCAAGCAAATTTTGAAATAGCTTAGCTTATTAGCTTACCCGACTGAAGATGGCATATCGTCTTATAAGTCTTAAAGTAGCTATATGTGGTTAGCTAAGCACAACAATGCCGATAAATTTCTACTTTAAAACATTTTATTTTTTTCACTAGTAAAAATGTGTAGATATAAATATTTACCAGTTGTGTAGTATGAAAAAGTATCTTCACGCCCACATCCCCGAAGAGGTAGGCATAGGCACAACCAGGGATCCGACGACTAGCCGAAGACACTAAGTCCCGCAATATGATAGGTGGCAAGCCTATCACCAACCGGGCACATATTATCCAATTCTGGGCAACTTTATTTTTATTAGAAAACTAGCTGTCCTGGTGAATTCAGTGCCACCCGTTCTGTTTGTATAAGAAAACTTAAAATGTTGATTTTCCTAGTTTCCAATCTTTTAAACCTTCACTGGACTTGAAATAATAATAATAATAATAAGCCTGTTTATTTTCCTATAGGAATCTAAAACAACAATGTTTTATAGTTTCTTAATTCTAGGTAAGTAATAACTTTGTAATTAATTCTATGTTAGTTTACTTAAATATCTAAACTATAGGAACCCCTTTTAGGGTATAGGCCTCCTCCAAGTCCTTCCATTTCTCTCTATTCTGTGCTAATTTTGTCCAGTCCTTCCCAGCCGTCTCTTCTATGTCATCCATCCATCGTTTTTGTGGTCTACCCACGTTCCTTCTTCCCGATGGGCCAGGCCAATTCGTGCTCTTGAGAGTCCATCGTTGGTCTTTGCATCTCGCTACATGTCCGGCCCATCTCCATTTAAGTTTTAGTGCTTGGTGTAATGCATCTGTCAATTTTGTCTTGTTTCTTATTTCTTGACTTTTTGTTTTTTGAATTTTCCTCAAGCGCAGCATGCTCCTCTCCATTGCCCGTTGACAAGTTCTTATTTTGTTGCTTACTTTTTTAGTGAACTTCCACGTTTGGGAGCGATAAGTCAAGCAGAGCAGGATGCAAGTATCCATAATGGACTTTTTCATATTTAGGTCGTAATTACCTTTTAATATTTCTTTGTGCGCCCAGTACCTGTTCTAACTGCATGTGATTCTTCGGTTGACCTCGTCTTCGTTTTTTGATTTAGAAAATGATACTTGCTTTCCTAGGTATATGTACTGTTCTACATAGTCAAGTTCGATACCATCAAGCATTATTTTCTCTTTCTTACCATTTGTCATTATTTTTGTCTTGCTAAGGTTCATATGTAGACCAACATGTTTGCTTTCTCTGTTTAGCTGTGAGATCCTTTTTTCCAGTTTCTTGGGAGATTCGGCTAAGATCACTATGTCATCAGCAAATCTTAAATGTGTGAGGCGTTCGTTATTTATGGGGATGCCTTCAAAGGTCCAGTTCAGTTTGGAAAATATGCATTGCAATACAGCTATGAACAATTTTGGAGATAGAGGGTCTCCATGCCTGACACCTCGGGCAATTTTGATTTCATCACCTCTAGATTCCAGTTTGACTCTGCTAACAGTGTTTTGGTATATATTCTTTATTGTTCTAACTATTATTGGGTCAATGTTGCAATTATATAGAGCTTGTCATATAGAGCCATAGTAGAGACTGTCAAAGGCTTTTGTGTAATCTATGAAGCTTATGTATAGTTTACGGTTGAATTCACAGTATTTATCTATAATTTGTTTGAGCGTGTGAATATGGTCCATGGTCGAGAAGCCGGGACGGAAGCCTGCTTGTTCTATCGGTTGATGGTTGTCTATTGTTGGGCCAATTTTATTATTTATGATAGAAGTGAATAGTTTGTACACCGTTGATAGTAGGCTAATCGGGCGGTAGTTAGCGATATCTAGTGGGTCACCTTTTTTGTATTATAGGGTTATGTCAGAGTTCAACCATTGCTTTGGTATCATGCCTGTTCGTAGAACTAGGTTAAATATGTGTGTAAGTGGTCCTGTGAGTAGTTCGCTCCTTCTATCAAGGCTTGATTCGTCAGACCATAGGGCTCTGGGCTCTTTTCTCGCTTCAACTTCTTGATATGTTCCCAGACCTCAACCTCGTCTATAATTATTGTTTCATTGGTATTTGTTTAATAACAATTTGTTTTCGAAAATAGATTCGTGTCTTGTGGCTCACTGGAATAAAGATCTCTGTAAAAGTTTGTAGCGCAAGTAATTAAGTCTTTCCTTGATTTTGTCTCTTTCTGTCCGTCTTTTAAGCTCTTGATCCAGTCTGTGATAATATTTAGTTGCTTATATGCTCTTTTGACGCTTCGATATGTCTTTATACTGTTTTCTATTATTTTTTGTCTGTGGTTTTTGTAGTCTTTCCTTATTAACTTGTTGGTCTGTTTGAATAAAGCTGACAGTTGTTTCTTCATTTCAGGTGATTTATTTTTGGTTTTCATTAGTTTGGTGCGCCGTTGGATTTGAAGTTTGGTTGTTTCACTGAGAAAGTACGAAGTGTGCTCGTTGTTCTTGGTTCTAATCTCTGACTTAAGGCTGTTTTCCAGGTAGAGTTCGAATTTATTATATGTTTTCTATGGATTATGTTCGTCGTATGCTGTTAGGTTTACAATGTTGTTTTTTTGTTTGCAAAGATATGTATTAACTTCTTCTTCTGTTTTCAGTCATGACTCAGAGTTTTTCTGAAAAAGTCTTCGGCACTTCTTGTGATTTTTGAGGGTCAATGTTGCTCTTACTATACGATGGTCTGACGGAAAATCGACGTTACTTAAAACTTCTATGTTTGTTATATTTTTTGGTTGAAATAATAATACATAACCAAAATTAGCGAAATCGGTTCAACCGTTCTCGAGTTTTAGCGAGACTAACGAACATTATTGATTTTTACTGTCCGAGCGAGCGGAGCAACTTTGTTGAGGGTTACCAAAAACTTTGTATTGTATGGTGATTAGGTATTACTGGTGCTGCATTAGCAAGAGTAAGATTAGAGAGAGATTTGGAACGAAAATAAATTTTAAACACTAAAAAGCTACTGCTCATTAATTCGTCCGCGTGAACTCCCCAAGTTAAATATTTTACGAGCAGTCGCTGGCACCTAAAAGTCCCTCGGCAAACTAACTTTTGTTGTGCTGCCCTGAACATATTATTTATTTTCAAGAGGGTTTTGTTAATTCTGATTTTCAAAACGAATGTTATTATGAACTTATAACATATTTCATTTCATAAAAACCTAAACTACCTGTACTGTAACTGTCACTATCACCGCTACCAAACCTGTCTCAACACGACATCGTCACCGGCAGTGTCAGGACACAGTCACGACATCATAACCACACTATGGGCGTGTTCGGCCGAATTAAGTACTTACTAAACTTAGTAAGCCAGTAAGCATAAAAAAATTAAAGTCTTACAAGCTGACTGTAGCACTTTTCGGCGAGGACAGACTTACTGGCTTGACATAACACAAAACACCGGTTTATGTCATATCCCGTACATAAACAATAAGCAAAATGGCGTCGTATATTAAGCCATACTTACTGCGTTAGCACTTATTTTGTGTCCCGGCCGAAAATTTTGTAAGCATTGTAAGTGACTTACAAAATTTTGTAAGTACTTACTTCGGCCGAACACGCCCTATGACGAGACCTTCAAGACATAGACATGACATCGTGTTCTCCGTCACTGTCATGACACCATTATAATATCATCACGAACCCATTACGAACCCGTCACGGCATCGTCACGACAACTTAGATGTTACCACCAACTCCGTCACCATATAGCGTTGTCACTAACACAATTGGAATCGTGACACCTTTACGAAATTGTCACGAAACCGTCACTACATCATCACGAACTACGTCTTCACTTTCACCGTCACGATATTTGTGTCAAGACAGCCACGACATTATCACGATACAGTTAAGATAAGTACCTTCACTTTCAAGACATCATAACGGTCACGGTCATCAGTTACAATATCGTCACGACACTGACCCGTCATTATCACCAACTAAGAAAGGAAAAAGAATTTGCTGTATATGACTGTTACAAAGATGTTACAAAACTATTTAGGCGCGTGTGCAAAAATTTTCGTAGGTATTAATCAAATTAGTTATTTTAACTCCTTACTTACTATTCAGACACTGTTTTTGGATTCATTACATGATTATTTTATTTGACGACGATGTAAGCAAATCTTATACTTAATGGATACGATCAGATTTAGTATTTATAGCCCTATTCTCCAAATGGTGTACTCCGATCAAAATTGCTCAATTCGTTTTTTCTGTAATACAGAAATGAAAAATTTAATAAAATTGACGAACCGACTAGACATACAGACATAAAACTTTTAGATTTGGGCATATTTTAATTCAGTTACGCGTTAGTTTCTAAACTAGTCGTATAGACATTTGACGCGTAGGCAGTCTACAATACAGAAAATAATGTCGATAAATTTTTGTATCGAGATTACATTGGATTTCTTTGACTGTGATATTTTTTTCGCTTCTGTGGTGACAGCGTTGACTACACACGGCCTCGGGTTTGATATCATGGTCGGGCCATTCAAAATGTGTTTTTCCAGGATCGTTTGAGTGCCCGGATGGTGATAAGTTTACCATCTATCACGTTGTGAGACTAAGTACCTACCTAGCTTCGCCTAATCATGAGTGGTCTGGTACTACCTCTGTCTATCTTCTCAGGGATAAGAGCGTGAAGATTTTATTTCGTTTTCATTGAAATATCCTCTAAACAAGTACATATTGACTACATAACATTACATATTGACTACATAAGAAGCGTTCGCGCAACAACTACGCAAACAAAGCGAAAGCAAATACCGTGTGGCGGTCACTGCTGTAGTGTATAGTGTATACTTCTGGAGGTTACACTCCTAACAAAGACCAATCGTCATTTCCAAATACTGCTTACTCACTCTAATGCACTGAACTGTCAATTAACAAAATCAAAGCGATAGAGAGGTCAGTACATTAGAATGAGTTAGCATTATTTGGAAATAACATCAGATCTTTGGTAAGAGTGTAACCTCTAGCAGTAATATAGTTTTATGGTGGCCATTCTTCTTTTTCACACTTTTATTTTAGACTGTATTCTTTGATTAAGAGTAACTTCATTTGGAAAGCAGTGTATTTTGAGCAATACACTGCTTTTTAAGACAAACAAAATTTCATGTTTCAGATATAAATTAATTAATAAGATAGCAATGGAAAATGCGTCAGATAACGTACTTAGTGCATTAAAAGCTGTGGCTGAAGAACTAAAGTATGATAATTGTCAAATAACACTTAAACAATTATTTAGCGGAGGAGCCAACTACTCTAGTTATTTGTATAATGCTACTCTGTCTGCTCCGGGAAAAAAAGATTTGAAATTATTCGTGAAGTTAAGCATTATGCCAGTTAAAATGAAGGATGTGGTACCAGAAGGTATTTTGAAGATAGAACCCCTTTTTTACACAAAATTGCTTAAACTATATAGAAAATTGGAGCAGAAATACAAATTCCTGGATAACCATAAATTATGCACACCCAAATTTTATGGAAATGCTACAAGTGGATTAAACGAAATATTGGTATTTGAAGATATGACCAAAGAAGGATTTTCATCTTTTGATCGATTTGAACGATTAACATGGGAGCAAGCTGCTGAAAGTGTAGGACAACTGGCAAAACTTCATGCTTTATCTTTTGCTTTGTCAAAACAAAATCCAAACATGTTTGAGGAACTTAAAAAAGAATTCGTTTGTGATTTAGGTCACATTTGGAAAGAAACATTTACGAAATTGAGTGAAAGTGTAATCAAAGCAACAGAAGATAAAGACAAAGAACGAATCTTAAATTTCATAAATAATACGGTGGATAATGAAAAATTCAATTATCTGTTTAAGCCTATAACAAAAGAAGTTCTAATTCATGGAGATTTCAGGCCAAATAATTTAATGTATAAAGTTGATGTAGGTATCTTTATTGTTGTTGCAATCATCTTTTTCAACGTAAGAGGTCAGCGAATAAGCACACGGATCTTCTGATAGTAAGAGGCAACCGTGATCATCTAACATGCCTATTTTCCAAGTCTACCAGCTGCCCTTCCCCTTTAGACTGGAATACGAATGAGTCATTATGGCGGCAGGAATAGGTAAGGCGGTAAATCCCTACTTGAGCAAGTTGCTGCACTATACTTGACTACCAACGGTCTTGTTGGTAATAACCTACATTTTAACAAGTGCTTGCCTCTTATGAGCTGCCTGGCAGAGAGGCAGATGGTTTATTCTACTTAACGGACCTTGACCAACAAGAGGGAAATATTTGTGGTTTGCGCATAGCTTAGTGTTTTTAATATTTTTTACACGAAAATTAAAATATCTAAACTCAGAAAATAATTCTTTCAACATTCAATTACTCGTATTTCTGTTCGCAGAATGGAGTTTGTAAAATAGTTTCTTTGGATTTCCAAATAGTTCGGTGTGGCAGTCCTGTGTTTGATCTAATGTATTTCATTAATTTTGCTGCTGATGACGTGTATCGACAAAAATATTTCCAAAAAACATTGGACCACTACTACGCTGAACTTTGTGAATCTCTACAAAGGCTTAAAATAGATCCAGATGAAGTGTACAGCAAAGAAGACTTTGATTATGAGTTGAAAGAGGTATGGAATGCAAAACATTTTTTTTAAATTATAAATCGTGCATTTTCAATGTTGAGATAGAGAGAGACATGTCAAATTTATAACATCCCTTGTTTTCCTATTGGGAGTTAAAAAATCAAGTATGAGACTTATTTAACACTAATTTATAGTAATATTTTTTTTCCCTGAATTAAACTTTGAATATTTTTTAAACCAAAGATATCTATTACGACTTGATAGACTTTTTGAACTTAGCTTGGGTTTTAAGGTAGAAAATTGTGGGTACTTGAAATTAAAACATGACACAACATGAAAACTGGTATAGTTAATATCTCACGATACAGTTCTGACAGGAATTAAAAAAAAATATTGTAGGTTTTTTATTATTTTCTCAGTTGTTTCTTTGCTTTACCTTATATAGATACATTTCTTTTACGATTTGATAATATCTATAGTCCTAAAAAAATCTGAAGAACTTGAACGGCTATAGATGTGGAGATCTAGCAAACATCTCTTTGGAAATTGAAATAAGAAATATTTATGTGCTTGTTTTGTTCTTTTACAGATTTTACCATACACAACTTTATGGGGCTTAGGTTCTTTACTTATAGTAACAGTAGACGAGGAAGCAGCACCAACCGTTCTTGAAGACATGACTCCAGATGACTTTGTGTTTACACCCAACGAACGTTTTAAAAGCAGATTAAATGAATATATTCAGTTTTACACAAACATGGGGATCATACCAATATAGAGATTAATACACGAAACATTTACGGAAAGTTCAAAGACCCTCGTGTATTTATTTATTTCATATACCACTTCGTAGATGATTAGCAATCATCTACGAAGCGAGTTCTCTTAACAGCAACGAGAGAGCAACCGGAACGGGCATACGTAAAGAATAGCACCCGTATGGATAGATTGGGGCGCATCTGCAAATTTTTGTTACTCGATACCAAAGAGTAGTGTAAAAAAGGAGAGTAGAAACTCTATTTTAAAATAGTCAAGTAGAAAAGTGGCACGTCTAGTAGTTGTCGTATAAAATGACGTTAAAATGTCATTGGCACCTCTATTCACATTATTAGTATCGTTTTTACTCTATTCTTTGGCATAATCCACCGCGATGCCCGGCCCGGCACAGTGTGCATAGCTCCATACATACGTAGTATCCCTTTCTAGTCTGTGATACAAAAATATGAAAGCGATCGAGGCGGATTAGTGCATTGCGATGTGCATTGTCCCGGTCTGCCTTAATGTGCTCTAATTCTTAAGAGCACATGTCGTTGAGAGTTTTCGGAGCGATAATATTTTAAGAATGATATTGGTCAAAAATCATTCAGGCTAAAATTAATACCAATAATGGTAATTTAACATTTGGTCAATGAATGGGATCCTTCGGAGGAACGGGGGTAGAGTGGTATGAGTGTGGGGTAGTCAAACTCACTCTTGGTGTGGGGTAGTTCAAAATTAAAGTTTACAAAATAGTTTCAGGAAAAAGAAAGTTTTTTAGTATCTTCCGACTCAAGAGCTTTGTAAGCTCACGAACACAATAGGTTTATTATGTCAACGCCAGGTTGGTAAGGCAACATTATCATTCATACTTTTGAGAATTAATAATTAATGCCGGTACCGACACAAACCAATCAATTTTATTATGTACCAACTCACTGGCTACTACTTATATTTTTCATTGTATAAACTATTTTAAACCGAAGTTATCAATTCGACCGTTTGCCGTTCACGCGATTACTCGGCCAGTATAATATGCCGCGTCGTCGTTGATTCATATGACAATTTATGCACTACATTCACGCCCTTAGTCCCGAAGAGGCAGGCAGAGGGACAACCAGGGCACAAAATACTAAACATGAAAATAAATGCATTAATAAGTGTAACTCAAAAATCACTTGTGAGCACTTGAAAGAGTTCTTATTACGCTAGACTGATATTGACAATTTCATTGGGAACGGTATACATTCATATCTTGTCCAAATATTCTTTTCTGGGAACGTGAAATAAAATATCGACAATCAAAACTATAAAATTGAACACTAAATATTGCGTTCTTAGCAAGCATGAAAACTACCACGACGTCACTTTAAATCGACGCCAAAATGAGCATAGACAAAAATGTCGTTATCTCTTACATTGTCACCTGCTTTAGTTGGAAAGCGGCAGGTAGTAAGAAGTGGGTCCAGAAGTATATATAATTAGCACGATTAATTGTTTATGGTATAATCATTTTCCGCCACTAGGTACACACAGTACAAGATATAGGTATTTTAATGTTCACTGGCCTGAGTTCTTGTAGATCGGCAGCCTCCGTCTTCTAGACGTAAAACAGATTCTGATAGGGTTATAGCCTTCTCAGTTAAGAGTTAAGCATATAATGCACTCAGCTAACAAGTTAGTTTGTTGGACTCCTCCAACTCAAGCGGTGAACCCCAAGTATGGGGATCTTTCTTCTTTTATAATAATTGTAATAGCGTTAGAATTATTTAATCAGAGCTCACTGATATTTTTAAATTATTTCTAAGTTCCTTTTAGTAACAGGATTTAAGATCGGTGTCGATACAAAGCGTCCGTATGACCTCTTTTAAATTTCATTAACGGCCGGTTATGTTGCCAGTGCCTGTCCGATATAAAAGCTTAGAATCGATATATGCTAAGTTGCTATTTATAAAAAATATTTATTAAAGTTTGTTAATTGTTTACTGTATTATATTTATTTAGGTATTTTAAGCATATACAGTATATATCTATTTTATTTACTAGTTATAATAGTTTAATTTAATACTATTTTTTACTTGGGATTATATAACGCTACAACATGATTTCAACATTTGTAAAAAAGAGACAAAGAGATGTTGTTAAGTTATGTGTCGATACCAACGGTATTTATATAATAAAATTTGCTAAAAAAACATTGTTGCACTTCTTTATAATATATTCCTATTTCTATGTAGGCTACTGCTGAATCTAACGCGCGGGCGCGGGACTGCATCGCGTTTATGTGTTTAGACCCTAAGAGAATCTTCAAAACTGAATATTTTCTGTTTAGTAGTGTACTTTTTGTTTGTATATTCTATGTGATTTAACTTGATGTACATAAGTGCGCTTTAAAGAACATATGAAAAAAAATGTTGTTGATCCGGATCATCTGTTTTTTTTATGTTATAGGAAGGCAAACAAGCAGACGTATTTCCTGATGGTAAGAAATTCACGCCGCCTAGAGACACCAAAGATGGTAATGGTGCGTTGCCAACCTGAGGTCAGGATGTTAGGCCTTGAGCAAAAGTAAGTTTACCGGCTACCTTACCCTCCGAACCAGAACACGTCATGACGTTATGGCGGCAGGAATAGGTAAGGCGGTGGTACCAATCCGGGCGAGTCGCTGCGAAACTCTACCACCTAGTCAGATGTCACGGTGTTAGTGATGATACGCCTATACTCGCCTTTTACGAGCTGCCTGGCAAGAAAGGTAGATGGTCTATTCTGCAAAGGAGCCCGGACCAACACGGGGAGGTGTTGAATAGAATATCTACCTAAAACATTAAATGGATTCTACCAACAACCATTGGTAGTAGAGTACTGTGCAGCAACTTGTAGATCGTCGTTTGGTAAAATTCCATTCTAGACATAATTTACTAACTTAAACTCGTAATTTGACATTTTTGTTAAACAAATAACTTCCTTTTTTTTTGTCTGTTGGTGGTGCTGTTATTATGCGTATATTAATTAGCTTACATTAGCTCTAGTGAGATAATTAATACTAGAAGTCACTTTATATAATATTTATTGGTACTTTACAGACAACTATTGCGAACAAGTTTTGCAGCGTGACTTTTTTCTACTTCGCGACCAAAATTGAGAAGTGATTGAGTGCTAAAATTATTGTGCAATTACATATTATACTGACACATAGAATACTTATTACAGATATTTGGGTAGGAACAATTTTATCTTATGATTGGGTTTAAAATCATTTATCAATTTTAGAATTTAGTTTAATGAAAAACATTATATTTTTTATTTAGTTAAGGGAAAAATGTTCCCATTATTGAGGAAAAACTCTTATGTTGTCAATCCATTCAACTTATATTTATCTGCTAATGTCGTTATTTTTTATTTAAATTCCATCAATTTTAGGACAACAATTAATTAATATGATTTAAATAAAACTTCAGTTTGTATAGACATGATGATTAAATAGCGAAAGTGGTTGGCTAAACGATAATAATAAAAATATATTGTAGAAAGTACAAGTGAAATTAGTAAATTATGTCTGGTATAGAATGCTGTGTGTTATTATGATAAAAATGGACTTGTCCGAATTTAGCGGTAAGAATAACACTGTGCTGTGCATTTGCTGACATACTTATATCAGAAGTTTTTTGTCAGAGTCCTAATGGTCTAAGATCTGAAGTTAGGTCGACCTACACCGAGCTGATAATAGGATGAAACCGGTTTTATAGCAAATTTACTATATCAGAAAACATATTATAAAATGGGTTGCCTAAAAAAATCCTGTACCGAATATTTTTAATTGTTTGAAAAAAAAGTTTTTAACATTACCAATATTTTTTTTCATGCAATAGGGTTGCACGAAAAAAAATTATATATCAACTTAAATTGTTATAAAAATTTTGAAAATTGTAATAAAACTGCACATATGTTGATATATTTTTTCCTATAATCCGATTCCGTGAAAGTAGCTAGCATCGACAATTATCTGTTTTTACCTGACAATCCAGATAAACAACAGGTTGGGTAAACTTCTGCAACTTCGCCTTATTCCTACTTTAAGTCGGGATAAAATCTTAACATTATCATAAAAAAGAAATTTTATGTTTTCTGATACACTAAATTTGCTATAAACCGTCATCCTATTATCAGCTCGGTGTAGGTTAACCTAACTTCGGATCTTCGACTATAAAATATGCACTGCCAAGAAGCTTATAGACTATAAGTTTCTTACAGTCAGCTAAGCTTAAAAATGTCCATAGATGGTATGATTTTCTACTTTGAAGATTTTTTTTTACTAGAGAAAATGTGAACTTTATTGTACATTAAAGATAACCTTTACTGTTATTATGTACTATATATAATATATTCAATTTAGTTTCTGGTACATTGTGGTCTCTTAAATGCTTATATTTGTGATAAGTGAATATAAATGCAGCTAAACTGATAACAAACACGCAGATACAATGGACTACTATTCTTGGTTCAAACATAATTTTACTTTTGGCAGTTGTGAAATGTCATGTATATACTATAGCTGTCTCTTTTATTCCTATAATGATATGTATTGTTTAGATGCTCTCATGAATGTTTAATAAACAAAACCATTTAGTATCTATAATCACTTGATATTCGTAATACAATTTGGCCTAGTAGTTAGTACAGTTGGCAGTTTTAATTTTATTGATTTTATAGCAGTTTGGAAACTTCTATTTTTTTGTAATTTATAAACCATAGCGAAGTTAACAAAAAAAACTATAGTCAAGATAAATCATTGCTTGTACGTTATGTATAGCATGATACAGCGAACAATCACACGACTCTCCTGGTAATGAGATATAATCGTAAGTATTTTATTTATTTAATTGCTAGATGTTTCAAAAATATTTTTTTGAGATTTGATAAATACTTTTGGTAAATTATCTCATACGTCTGACGTTTCAAATGTTGCACCCATATTAGTATCTACTTTTAATAATACCTGTGTTCTCGTAACTGTGCTTTGCTGCATTACATGTTATTCTTGTGACCTAATACTACACGTATTTGTTTTATAGCATTTACTAAAATATGAGATAGAAATTTTTGATGGTTAAAGTCAACGAACAAAAATATGTGGATCCCGTGGTAAGAAATAGCCGCTACTTTGTAGCCGAATAGCGGACATTATAACTTTTATTCGATATAACTGAGACAAAACACTTTTAAATGACTTTTTAATGTGAAATTGCACTGGACAAGCACATGAATATCCTTATGGTAAGAAATACCATAACCTATGAATACCATGGATGTCACATGTGCGTCACTATCCTGTGACCAAAGTGCTAGGCCTAATGTGCAAATCTACCGGCTAGCCTACCCAGCGGACTGTAACATGACACTGTCATTATGGCGGCAGGAGTAAAGAATCTCTAAACCATCATCACCACCATCTCATGCGTTAATGTTTTTCTTAACAGATAACGCGACTTGATTTCCGTTATATGTAGTAAGTAGTTGCCTCGACCTATCGATTGTTCGAAGAAACAGCATCGCAGAGTTCGCTATAACTCAGATGAGTAAGCTATCTGTTGGTTAAAAATAATGAATATTTCAATGAATAAACCGACTCCGCTAGAAACCGTAAAATATTTAATAAAGTTTATTGCCAAGAAAGAAAAACTTGAAAATTGTAATATGATTATTAAGGAAATACCGGCTGGCGCTGCAAATTTTAGTGGATACTTATATGCTGTTCAAATTTCTGCACCAAGGAAAGACAGACTAAGTCTCTTTATAAAATTGGCAACCATAGGAGAAACATTACAAGAGTTTGTAAGTCAGATTTACAGAGTTGAAACATTTTTTTACTGTATACTTTTAAAATCATACAGACGTTTAGAAGAAAAGTATGAAATTGCCAAAGAATATAGATTACCCGCAGCTAAGTTTTATGAATGTAATGGAGGAAATACAGCCTTAGTTTTGGAAGATTTAACTGCAGCTGGATATAAAACTCTTGATAGAATTAAAAGTGTTACATGGGAACAAACTATAGCATGTTTAAAACAATTAGTGAAATTCCACGCTTTATCTTTAGCGTTATCAAAAGATATGCCAATAGAATATGAAAAATCAAAAGAGAAACTAATTTCGTGGCAAGAATTTTTGAAAAATGTTGTTTTAAATACTAGAGCCAGAATAATTGAAGCAGTGGATGAAAAAGATAAATGTAGGATCGATAAATTTATTGAAGATAAAATTAATAATGAACATTTTAGTTATATTTATAAACCTATAAGAAAAGATATTATTATACATGGGGACTTTCGACCAAGTAATTTGATGTACAAATTAGTAGTAGGTATTTCAGAACTTACTCTAGTATCATATCAATTGTATCGTGCCTTTAATTTTTTTATAAGATAGCAAA
>NJDD01000649.1:60497-100180 GCA_002245505.1 Calephelis nemesis
TTAGCAACCGCCTCGCGCTCGCGCCACATGCTGTGACTTATTATTTTGTGAGTTTTTATGTATCAGATTAGGTATTTATTTTTATAGTTAATAAATTCCTAAATATTTACTTACAAATTTTCAAGTTTCTACCAGTTTATTTAGATCGAGTAAAAATTGCTTAAAAATTAAATTTTTAGTATTTGTTGTTAGTGCGGGAACGGATATACAACATTGTAAAAATGTCAGCTTTCTAGCTATACCGGTTCATGAGATACAGCCTGGAGACAGACAGACAGCTAGACAGCGGAGGCTTAGTAATAGGATCCCTTTTTACCTTTTGGGAACGGAACCCTAAAAACACAATAAGTCCTTTTAAAAAAGAGAGAAGATATGTCATAAGACTTACAAATATTGTCACTACATTATCCGCGATAAAAATTATGTAAGTACATTTTAAACGTGTAAATAAAATATTTTCTTCATAACAAGCATAACCATGACTAGCCTTTTTCAGTTTATTTTTGCTCGGAGTAGTCGTAAACAGTCAACAAATAAGATAAAAGCGGCATGGAACATATCAATTGTGAAACTGGTAAAAACAGAAAGTTTCCTACCTATCACATTGTGAGACTGATGCCTGGTGGCTATATTCAAGAAACGAGTCGTTTTATATACAGATTATAGTATTTTGTACGATTAGTAACACTCCTAACAACGGTTACTCGTTTTCGACAGTTAACTTTTTTTATGATATTGGAAGGCAAACAAGCAGATGGATTTACTGATGGTTTCACACCGCCTAGAGACACCATAGGTGGAAGTGGTGCGTTGCCAACCTTAGGTCTTACCGGCTACCTTACCCTCCGAACTCCGTAACACGTCAACGGCAAGCGCTGACATTATGGAGGCAGGAAGGCCGGATGATTCGTTGCGAGATTCTACCACCTAGTAAACTCTCCCTGAATAATTTTTAAAAATATTTGTAAGTTTTGTAACGCATCGTTACTTTTGAGCAAACTACGAATGGTTAAATTTACGGATTTAAATTCGTTGATTATTGGGATTATCTTCTGTTAATCATTGGGTAATCGACGGTTGGTTCTTTTTTTGTCTATCTTTTAGGGGATATGGACATATTTCTTTATATTTAGTCCTTTATTGTATACAAAAACATTTAAAACGCAATTAAATAAGTTAAATATTGCATTAATTATCGCCTCTGTGGTATATAGGAGTCGAAGAAGTTTTGGGTTAAATAAGTATTTATTTTAGCCTTATCGAATTTATGCGACATTCATGCAAGTTTGTGGAAGAAATAAAGTTTTATACCTGTTTTACCTTTTAAGGGGACTAATTTTGAAAAAATATGTCTAAGACATAAATAGTTTTTACAAACTTTCAACCCCTAGTTCAACCTCCTTTGGTGTTGAATTATGGATAGCCGAGAAACACTTAACTCGTTTATTTTACTCTACACACGATTTCTATGAAAAGATGTCCAGGGAATAAAAAGTGTCACACAAACTTTTATTCCTTATATCACCCCCTTGGTGGTTAAATTTAAAAAAAAATATTCTGAGTGAATGTTAGAAGTTTTAGCCTAAGAACTCATGGAGCGGTTTTTACCCGCGCCCGCGTCGGTCGCGGAACTGCGATTTTATTTCAAAGCTTACAAGACCACACAGCCCTTGCGGTTGAAATCACTCGTAAACTTATGCGATTCTACTAGCGGGCGACCGCTGCAGCGGGAACCTTAACAATCGCGCGGGTAAAAACCGCTCCGTGAGTTCTAAATCTTAAGGTCCGAATGGTATATTACGTTAATACGACTGATGCTATCAGCTTTTTTTATTATATACACAGTTTATACAAAAATGAAGCTTATATCGTTAGGACATTTCTTCCATCTACCTAAATAATGTATGTTATCTAGAGTATGTTAATCTCGTACGTTTACTTATACATTGTTATCAAATTTGTTCTTTTTATTACGATTATGGTAACTTTTTCACATATCTATGCAAATTGTTTGTAGCAATGATGATATAAAATAAAAGTGATTTTTTGTGTTAAATTATAATCACGTTACGCTTCTTACAGTTTTGTTGAAAGTGTTCATTGAATTTGACGAGTGAAATAAAATATAGGTAAAAATAAAACAAGTTTCTCAAAGTAAGTGCAACTTTCTTAGTAATGATTTCGAACTGTCCATATCTTTTCATTTACTACTTTCATTGTTTCTGAATTTCACTTACACCATCTTTACGATATCTGCGACAGCTATTTAAACGCACAGTCAAACTTTTTAATAATCTCCCTAAAACAGTACCTAAAAAGAGCTTTGACATGTGGATTTCAATAGGAGGGTTAATGTTTTTTTTTAAAACCACTATTCCGGGTCAACAACTACGAGTAACTCTTTGGATTACAGATGTCCATGGGCATAACCCCTAGTGACACCTGTGCTAGTTTTATTACAAAAAAATATTTAATTTATATTCAAACTAGAATTTCAACTTTCATCAGAAAAATGAAGACCAACAGAATTTTTCTGGTATTAATTCACAACAAAGACATACTGAGCATATTTTAATAAGCGTATTTTAGTTGAACAAACCGTGTTCACAATAATTATTTGCACTAACTAGAACGACGTCCCAAATAAATGACAAATTCAGAAATAGTTAACACTCGATTACAATTCTTTTTACAATTTCTTATAGAGTATTAGCATTTTGAGTTAAGACTGTGACTGACTGTGATTCTGATTCCACTCAATATTGTTCAAATTAATTAATTATTATTATTAATAATTAATTATTAAAATTATTCAACTTAATTCCTGTATTACAGGTAATTGAAGCAACCAACCATGGAAACACCGTTGGAAACAATTCAGAACTTACTAAAATCTATAGCCAAGGAACAAAAGTATGAAGATTGTAACATAAACATCAAAAAAATATCCACAGGTGGAGCTAATTATACTGGTTGTCTCTTTTCTGCTGTTATATCTGCGACAGGAAAAGATAATTTACATTTATTTGCCAAAGTACTATGTATAGGTGAAGAATTGCGAAAACATTTCAGTGAAGCTTATAGGATAGAAACATTCTTCTATTCAAATATATTAAAATCATATAGGCTGTTAGAAGACAAATATGATATAACAGCAACAAATAAATTACGTACTCCAGAGTTCTATGGATGTAACTCTCAAAATGGAAATGAAACCTTAGTATTGGAAGATCTAACAGTCGCCGGATACAAGTCTTTTGATCGATTAAAATGTTTAACATGGGAACAAACTACTAAGTGTGTAGACCTGTTAGCGAAATTTCACACTTTGTCACTAGCTTTGTCAAAAGAAAATCCAAAAGAATATGAGGAAATAAAACAGAAATTTGTATCATGGGATGATTTTTTTAAAACTCTCGTTCCTAATGTAAAAGATAAAGTAATAGCTGCTGTAGAAGAAAATGACAAATATCGAATTGACAAATTTATAGATGAATATTTAAACACAGATAGTTTTTCAAAACTTACAAAACCTATAACTAAAGAGTTTATAGTGCATGGTGATTATCGGCCAAGCAATTTAATGTACAAAATTGTGGTATGTACAACTGATTATAAAAAAAATATATTATAAAGTGTTCTTTCTATTAAAAATATTACGAGAAAATGTTAAAAATATTGCTAAAAAATAATTCTTAAACGTCGATTTGTTTCAGTTAAAATTAGTAACACTATTTTTTTTATTTAAATTTAAGTTTTTATTCTAAGTCACCGTATTAATAATGTATTATAACTTACTACATAAAACTTTTTACCTCTTTGCTCATTTAAGTAAATTTAGTATTTTTAGATAAGTATAAGCTGTTTGCTTTTAATTTTTAGAATGGAGAATGTCAAGTGATTGCTTTGGATTTGCAGACACTTCGCTGTGGTAGTCCAACGTTTGACTTAATCTTCTTTATAAACCTAGGAATTAATAGCGAAATGCGTAAAATGAAATATCAAGAGATATTGGATCTTTATTACGATAGTTTGTGTACAGCTCTTCGACGTTTTAGAATCAATCCAAGTGAGGAATACAGTCGCCAAAACTTTGAATACGATCTTAAATCGGTAAGTTTCTTACTCTAAATTTGATTACTTAGATAATATCGTTATTTTTTTAACTAACTCAAAAAAAGACGAGGTTCTCAATTTGACTGTATGTTGTTTTTGTACGTTTGTTACGTGATTTGGCCAATAACAAACAGAATTTTGTTAATCCCTTTTTGGAAAAGCAGATAACGGTTCTAAGGTGGTTCCATATAAACTTATCAAGATCAGACTAATGGTTTTTGAGTTATATTCAATCATGCACACACTTTAATGACCGTCAAAGCCGTCGGGGTATAATGAAAATTAGAAAAATATTATTAGGTGTAAATATTAGTAGGTGAGTTATATAAAATTTATTCAATCATCGACCTCCCAGAAATATCTCGACCTCGAGCTGCCTTTCGAAAATAACATCATAAAATTGTATTTTGTGAAGTTAAAGTCGGGTTTTTATGGTTTTACTGCACATAAATTATTCACCTATTAATTTGTTATTGTGTAACACAAATTTAATCTAACCCCAAAGCTAGTAAATTATAAGCTTGTGTTGTGTCAGTCAACAGTTCTAATACATGAAAATACTTAAATCAGACCTAGAAAAACATAGGTACACCTAAATGCTTATGACACAAACGCACAGTTTTTAATTCTACCTGTTACAGATTTTACCATATGCCGTATTGTTCACAATGTGCTTGCTACTTGTTGTAAAAGTTGACGAAGATGTCGCGCCACATGAACTGGACAAATTTGATATGAAGGACTTTGGAGTAACTCCCAGCGATATATACAAAAAAGAATTAAAGGAATTTATTGCGTTTTATTCTGAGATGGGAGTTATACCCTATTATTAATAAATAATGATCGAACCTGTTAAAGAAATGTATTAAATGGGTACTTAATTAAATTTTCTTTCAACATTGCCGAAGCTCCTTATTTATTTATTTGTATGACACATTGTTATTCGTATTTATTTATTTCTATAGTGCACATAAATTTTGTAGAATACATAGTGATGAATAAAAATGCACAAAGGGTGCATTTCAAGGTGGACCGGACCGGTTTTTTCAAGGTAGCTCAAAATTTTAAAATAAATAAATAGTGATACGACAGTGGAAGGCATCGTGTAGATTAAACAGATATTTATAACAGATTATCTTTACTCTACTTAGTATATTTACCGAAACATAATAAAGTACTTAATAAGGATAATAATAAAAAGGTCAAATTATTATTAAACTAGCTGTTACCCGCGGCTTCGCCCGCGTAGTCTACTAATTTGATATTTAGCTCTCCAACACTGCTCGTTAAAATTTTAAGATAAAATGTAGCCTATATCGCTATCCAAAGTATCATCTATTTTTTGTAAATATTAAAATCAATTCAGCAATTTTGCCGTCAAAACTGAACATACACTTTCTCTTTTCTAATTTCACCCTTAGATAAATAGTAGGAATACGTTATTGTGTTTACAGTTTTATCTGCACTTCGGCTAATCCTGTTCAATTAAACTGTATAGCACGTTATGGAAACCTCTAACAGTTTTTTTTTTGAAATTTTAGAAATATACGTATCGTTTCTGAGGTCTAACCGTCCGTCTTCTGAATTACTTCTTGAGATCTTGGGTTCTATTGCCGGTCCGGGCAACAAAAAAAAAACAAATAAAAATTTACTGATTACTTAATATCTATAAGCTTATCACATTGTGGGATTCAGTGTCTTCTGCTAGTTGTGGGTGCCTTGATTGTGTCTCTGCCTACCGCTTCGAGGATATGGACGTTAAGATTCTACTTCTACTACTACTACTAATTTATTGTTAATACTTAACATTTAAGTTGTATGAATTAGAGAACTCTTAAATAGGTCGAAAATTTTAAGCAAAATTTTTCCGTTTCCTACAAGGGATATCCACTGATGATTTTTAATATCCTAAGTGCTTTGATGTATTCCATTTTTTGTGAAGTAAATCTTCCAAACTAAAAGGTCTAATTTCCAATACGAATGTCAAAGTCCTATGTAATAATTGAAGCAAGCTTACAAAGCGAACCCCTAGTTTTGAAGTTAAAACTTAAGAAAAGCGTAGTTGCGTAGCATCTTCACGGCCGTATCCCCAAAGAGATATGTAGAGGTACAGTCAGCAAATTAAACATCTAACCCTATACAATACTTTCAAAGTAGATACTGTAAGGGGACAGACATTTTGTTTACATGCTGTACCAGGTATACGGGGCGCCCATAACTAGTCCAAGATTCCTAGACCTATAATGTCATAGATGGCCAGGCAGTTATCAAATTCCTTGGCAATGTCATTTTTATAAGAAAATTAAAAAAACTTTTGCTACTTGCCTTTACTTATTTTTTTAATCAATATTTATTCTATAATTAAATTTTTTGATCAGTAAACAAGCATACGGATTTTCTTATGATAAGAGATAACCGTGGCCTATAGATACCATAGTAGTTGCTGGTGCGCCACCGTGCTGTGGCCGGGATGTTAGGCTTATTGTGCAATTCTACCAGCTCTATCTTTCTGGCCGAAACATGACAGAGTCATTTTAGCTGCTGGAATAGGTTAGAAGATGGATCTCTACCTGGGCGAGTTGCTGTACTTCACTGTACCACCAGTGTTTTTGCTACTGATAACCTATGTTTTGACCAGCACTAGCCTAGATGAAAAGCAGATGGTCTATTCGACTCAGTGGACCCGGACCAACGCGAAGGAAGACCTTATGTAGTCAACAACAACATCAAACAACTGGATTACAAAGGCGATTGCTTGAATACTGATGAAGATTAATTGACAGAGGTTCACAAAATTGGTCAGGTTTAAGTAAATTCAGCCTATTTCTAAAACTATTTATTTCCTTCACGTTTCCTTGAAGGGTTTAAAAGAACCCGTGTAAGCCCAGCTATTGGCGCTTCCACCAATAGCCAGAGTATAGCTCCACTTATGAATGATAGTATTATCGATGCGCAGAGAACAGTCAACTGAAAAAAATAGATTTAATTTTACTCTTAACTCTTACCGGTATAACCAATAATAAGTTTAACGGATTTGCTAATATCAAGACTATAATCGTCTTATTAATAAACATGGAGTAAAGTACTTCTAGATTCAACCTGGTGTTATAGCCCTCATTACAATGTGATACACACTATAACATCCACGTCATATTACTTCTACGTTAGTTTATGTGTATTAATAAGACGATAAGTGCTTTAACAAGATAATAAATAATTATCGAGGGAGAACCAAAACAATGAACACAGAAAGATGGGAATTTACTTCCCAAAAAAATCTTTTCGGTGAACTACAATTTCAGCATTTTCAAAGCAAGAGTGAATTAGCTACTTCTAGTTTAGTGGAGCTCCATGTTTGATAGTAAGAACATCATGTTTAACGATGCTGAAACTTTTCTCCGACAACCGTTTCTCCGCTCGATGATTCGCCGACAGAATGTTTGGTTCATAGGTTTTTCAAGGAGACAACTTTTCTCCACACTTGTTAAAAATGTGATTTAGATACAAAAACTTACTTCCATGGCTGGACGCACATTTCTCGTGTACCTAATAAAAACAAAAATAGAATTCGTGTTTTGAACTTTAATCTCTTATTTACTTTCTGGTTTTCTGTCGATTTTCTGTTTGTCGGAGAACAGTTTCAGAATCACGTTTTTCTAGGTTACATGTGTGTAATACTAAGCTATCGTCTTCAAAAAAACTATCATTATTTGCTTTGCTCATTACTTAGCCCCGTATTCTGGAATAGTACCCATATATTATTGTGTGTAAATAAGTTTGAAGTTGAAGCCAAGATTTAAGATTTGTTAATTAGTAGTTATCGTGTTATTCTCTGACGATAGTACTTCATTATAAATTTCAGTTTGAGAACCATACTCTAGTAATTACAAGACAGTCTAATTTAAAATATATAAACGTACCACATAATAATCCGTCATGTAGACTGGAGACATAGCAGACCCGACGAGGCCTCGCTGAAATAAAGTGTGGACCAGAAATACGCTATACGATACTCTGCCAGCCCAGGCGAAGCCACGCCATTCTATTATACTCCGGTAGATGGCTGAATAAAGAAAGATTTATTATTAAAACTACCAGTTTATTTACCACGTAAACGTTACAGTTTAACTAGAAACACTTCAGGCCAATGTTAATGTAGACGTGATACCTAATCTTTCATTGTATTTGTTACCAAATTCTATGGGCCGACTCTTCGTTCAATTGCCTCTCGACACTCTTTGCCTACCCTGGGATTTGGAGTGACGATATGTCTATATAAGATGACCTGTACGTTCAAATGTTTCACAATCTTTGGGATTTCAAGTTTATGTCATGTCTGTAGTTTGAATGATGTGATCTCAGAAATGCGATAAACGTAGGCTTTTAGGAATGAAAAATAGCAGATGATTCTGTAAATGTAAGAAAAAGGATCGTCGTCTAAAGAGTAGAGACAGTAAAGTATTGATACCTCATAAATTAGTGGCAAGGCTTCTAACTTTAGCAAGTTCATAGTTCATAACATCCAAATCAGAATACGACAATTCAAACTGTGGCTCAAGAAATAGTATATATTGAAAGTGAAAATTACGAAAATACCAAAAGCTTAAATAAACATACTCACATTCTACTTTAAATATGCAAGCAATTATTAAAGTAACAACCATAGCCTGGAAAATTGACTTATAAAACGTTGCATATGCAACGGTTAAAAATGTAGAAGGTGAACTCCCATCCATATAAAATATCCCGCCTGAGAGAATCAAAGCAATGGCTAAAGGAAACTCGAGCCAAATTAGCCACCGATATTTCTGAAAAATAAGAATTTAACTAACAATTAAAAAATAGCAATAAAAAATACTTTGACGATACTGCAACTTGTCTAAGAAATCAATGGATCTTTACAATGGACTATAGTGGATTTAGGGAAAATAGCTACACGGCTAATTTGTAACCAGCGTTAACCACAAAGCAATTGAAATTAAGTGGTCTAATTTTGGCCTTTAAATAATGTAACAGTCGAGTTTGTGTATACTGGTTACGTTATTCCTCACGTACGCTTTTTATGATATTAGCAAGCAAGCAGACGGATTTCCTGGTGGTAAGAAATTCACGTAGCCCAAAGGTAGTAATTACTATTACTATTACTACATAGTGCGTTGTCAACCTGAGGCTGGAATATTAAGCCCAGGCTAGTAAGTTTACCGTCTACCTTATCTTCCTAACCAGAACACGTCGACAGCAAGCGCTAACAACAAAGTCAAAATGAGAGAGAGGCCGGTGTTAAAAGTCAGCAATATTTGGAAATAACGTCAGTTATAGGAGTATAACCTCTAGTAGTAGTCTATAGCTTCTTGCAATAATCGAGTTTTCTCGAACGTTTACAACTTTAGATACCTTGTAATGCAGGAACTCTTTGCCTTCTCTCTGCCAATAATAAACCAGAAGTCCTCCAGCAAGACCCAAGGTATAAGTAGACAAATTCGTATGTCCTCTAATATACATAAGTAAGAACGTATTATTGTTTTCATATAGAGTTCTATAGGATCTGCAATTTCAAAAATTTAATGTACTTACATTTATAAAAGAAATAGATATAATTAAGGCAGTAAAACTGCAAAAATGACTTCAACAGTTTCATTGGATATCACATCTCAAATTAATCATTATTTTTTTTAAAGATAGCAAATGGTTCCAAAATGGTCCCACATAAATTTATCAACATCTTACTAGTCGTTTGTTAACACGTATTTTTTACTTATCTTGACGACCACATCAATGATATAAGGACTGATGAGGTCTTAAAGATAAGTGAAAAATGTATGCATTATTAACTACTAGCTTTTACCAGTGACTTTGCTAACATCGAATTCAGGGTAACACAGTTCCCCTGTCTTACTTCAGAACACAGAACAGAATGCATTGACAAAACAGCAGTTTTTGGTGTCGGGGTGTTAGTCCTATTGAGCAAGATTCTCAGAACGGGAACATTGTTATTGTGGAGGCAGGAATACGTCAGTGGATAACTCCACCCAGGCTTGTTGCTACATAGCACTCTACCAATAGTGATCTTGTGAATAATCCAAAGAAAACTCACTCTGGTGTTTGAATGACAACTGCATCCAAGTCTTGAAGATATGTTTGTGTAGCAGTAATAAAAAGAGATGCCAGAAACATAAGTAATAGAGCTAACTTCCTGCCACGATCTGTTTGTATTGCCACTAGAATTATTATTCCAACACAGAAAAGCTGGGTGTCTGCAGCTAAATACCTGAAAATTGAAGTTTTAGCTTATATATCTATATACAACAACTTGCTATTTATAAAACGCCGAACGGTAGAAGCGGGATGTTTTTGATTTTTTCATGTGTGTTTATCAGTGCCATAGTATTCCTAAAATTGAATATGTTTTGCTTATCCCCAATCGAGTGCCCGTAGAAAACCCAGTTTTATTATACTTATAGTTATGACTTAATATGTCTTTAAAACTTTCTTGTTATGAGTATTTCGCATTTTTGATCTTTATTTCAACAGTATTGATATCCCAGCCTCGGGTTGGCAACACATGGTTTCAAAATTTGATGTCTCTATGGTAAAACCCTCAATTTTACCAGTACAGTTTACCACCAGGAAACATTTGCTGTTTTCCTTCCAATATCATAAAAAAATTGATTCGGTATTGACATATTCAATGAGTGTGGTTGGGTTCCGATCCGGTGGAAGATATTTAAAATTAAAAGTGCCTTTTATATGGTCTATGAAATAAACGGCATTCTGTTTTGGATTCGAAAAGCATCTTTAGACGTCGTATCGGAGACATCATTAACACAATGTAGTGTTTTTTTTCTTAGGTATGTTTATTGTTTAAGTCACTTTTCTATGCGTAATCAACTATATTCTGTTTTTCAACATAATCATGTTCACGCGTCGTATTAGAGACATTATGAACATACAATACAATAACTTTTTATTGTGCACCAAACACAAAGAATTTACAAATACCTTAGTATAACTTAAACTAAGAAGGTACACAAAGGCAGCCTTATCGCCAAGGCAGCGATCTCTTCTAGGCAACCCTAAAGTATGGAACAAGATTTAGCCAGATACTGTACAATGGACATAACATAACGTAATATTTTAATTTTTTTTGTGTATGTTTAATTTTTATTTTACTTTTCTTTACAAGAAAATTTTTTTTGTAAAATGTGTTTGCTACTTACCAAGCTTGGGGAAAGCATAAATTTTGCTTGAAAATGTAGTTGTTAAAATATAAGATGTTTGACCACCAGTATTGGCGGCACATATCAGATTCGCTAACAACAATGAGCGGCCACAATGGTCCATCCCCCATGTGTCTCATCACAGTGCTTACGGTGGCTATCATCAATGCGTATGATGGAGTCAATCTAAAATCATTAGATCATGGAATCAATATATTTTTTATTCAATACACAAAGTGTAATAAATCAAATTCAAAAGATTTAGGTATATACAGGGTTACATCTGAATTCACCAGCCAAATTTTGAGAAACAGTTCGGAATCCATAAAGATCCATTCGGAATCTATGAAACAATAAAAAATAAAGAAAAACAATTCACAATTTTTATCCGACGCAAAATGTAAGATGCATGGTTATGACGCAAACAAAGCATAAAACTGGTTCCCATCGACCGCAACCGTATACGAAGGCTGGTGACGTCACGACTCGTACTAAGTACGACATAGCATGACAACAAGTGAAGCATTTTTATTTTAAATAAATATTTACAAACGTAAATTAATATTTACATATACATATATTTAAATGGTAATCCATTTGGCACTACCATCTACGCCTATACTCCCTTATATAAAAATTTGGCCGGTCCTTTCAAAGTTACCCTATAGACTATTATGCATGAAAATGAATCGCTATTTATCGTGATAATTGCATCATATATAGGACTTTTTGACCCTATTAAAAATGGTAAAGGTTGTATTATATGTTCCGACTCCCTTATTTTTACATGATAGCCGATTTCACAATTTTGAAAACTGTTTGAAAGAGCGTACTTTTTATACGATTTAAATGCCACCAAGTTTGAATTTGATGATGAATAATAATATTGCCAAGAATATTGAAGAAAATATAATATAATCTTTGAGTACAAAGTAACATACTTATTGAAATTGAAGTTGTTTTTTTGCAAATTTACTATAGACTCTGTAGTAAATGATTTGGTTCAGAGCCCTTACCATGAGTTTGGGGCTTGTCAAGTTTACTATACTCGCTCCCATCTCTGTAAATTATTTATATGAAAACTTTGAACAACTGTTGGTAACTAAGAGAAACACATTTTAGACCAAAGGTAACCGAAACCTATGACCAACTCATGGTAAAGGCTCAGTTTCATTTGTTTCACAGTGTCTGTCGGTAACATATATGTAATGCATGCACTTATTTTATATTACATCAAACTTATACCTCTAAAACATAACCTACTCGTACCTTTCAAAACAAGAATCACCGAAGTCCATTCGTTATTCATCGAGTAATCTCGTAACAAAAAAAATAAAAAAAAATAACCTCACGATTTTTAAATTTTAAATTTATAGTTTTTTAAAATTTCAATTTTTAAATTTGAATTTTAAAAAACTATATTTATAAATTAAAACAAAATTTCTTTTGTTTAATTTAGGAAGAATTATGTAAGTTTAATTTTACCTAAGCCATCTTAAAAATATGCCTTTAGGTATTTGAGTCCATTTAATGGTATGTTTTTCAGCGTAAACCTGCAAATTATAAGCAAGCAGGAAACTGGACATGACAAAGAATGTGTGCGTTACTAGACTTCCATTAAATAATATTTGCTTCAGAGGATCGTCATAAGCCTGTAAGTAAATAAATATACTTGGACAAATTACACAAATTGAACTAAAAAATAAGCAAATTAAAATGTGCCTAAAATCACTACATAGTATAAAACAAAGTCGCTTCTTCTGTCCCTATGTCCCTTTGTATGCTTAAATCATTAAAACTTTTATCACTTTATCTATTTAAAAAGTTTTTTTAATAGATAAAGTGATTGAAGAGGAAGGTTTATATGTAGATATATTTTCTACCCATGCGAAGCAGGGGCGGAACGCCATTATCTAATAATTGTGTAGGTACGAGACCAAGACTATCATTTTTTGTATATCTTTATACAACATATTTTGCATACAAGTTTTCATCCTCAATTATATTAGTTAAAAGGATTCTGAAAAGATTATTCTGTGTTTGAGCTCGCGTTTTTAACCATACAGTACTAACTGATCCGGTGAACTTCGTTCCACCCGTTCAGTTTGTTTTGGAAAAATTGAAATGATTTTCCTAGTTTCTTCGCAGTCGAACAGGATAAATAGTATCCTATTTCCGTCTCCAGCTTTTAAGCTTCCTTCTAATTAGTATTCAGCCAAATCGGCTCAACCGTTCTTGAGTTATAAATAGTGTAACCTACACGACTTTATGCTACATAATAAGTATTTACATACATATATCAAATTTCAATAAAATCGGTTTAGTGGATTAGCCATGACAACGTAACAGACTTCCGCATTTGTAATTTTAATATGGCAACAATTTAAAACAAAACAAAAACAATTAAAAATTAATTTAAAATAGGTACTAGCTGTTTGCCCGCGATTTCGTCAGCGTAGAATAGCTATGATTTTCATACAAAGTATTTTCCCCTAAGGTACTTCAGAGGATTGATTTTTAAAAGAAAAAGCTATGCTTAATCCCGGATTTATAGTTACATATATGCATTTTTATTTTCATTACCATTGGTTCCGCAGTTTAGCCATGAAAGAGCAAGAGATAGATAGACTTTCGCTTTAGACATAATAGACCTTACATGAGGCATTGTAACGAGTCGTATATACATACTAGTATTATAATTTTATTATCGAATCCATTGAGATAATACTATTATAATATAAGTATGGATATACAACTTAATATATCCTTATAATCTTTTCTGGAATGTATTTAAACATAGACGAGACTTGTTACTATTTCATACATGATATTAAAAGGTATTGAACATAAAACTTTGTTTGAGACTGCAAAAAAATATAAATTGATCATCCACTAGTCCATACTAATTTACAAATGCGAAGGTTTGTGTCTGTTGGTCCTTTATTGTGAAAACACTGAACCGTTTTCCATGAAATTTGATGTGTATGTAGTCAAAGGTCTGAGTTTAAATATTGGTTATTTTTACCATTCAAAACTTTTATCTCGTAAAATATTAAAAACCTTTTACTATCTTTTGTTTTTAGCATATTATTGTAAAGCAAATTATTGATCGGAAAGTGAAGATTTTAATTTTATAATCTATCCCTACTATCATTACTATTAATAAAATAAATGCCAAAGTGTGTCTGTCTGTTGCTCTTTCTACATTGTTGAACCGATTGTGATGAAATTTTGCATTGAGATTAAGATACGAGTTCACATACAGTCAATTCACATTTTCAAAATCAATCTCCAAACAGTAGGGGATGACCGTTTATTTAAAAATCGAAACTATTCTACGCTGACGAAGTCGCGGACAAACAGCTAACTACGTCATAAAGTTGCATTCTGAATTCTTTTTGAGTTTTATAAATTTCTGTCTAGTAATTTTAATTGTTAATGTTAGTTATGGATCTTTGTTGTCCAAAATAAACGATTCATTTAAAGAAAAAAGAGGATCAAAGAAGATCATCATACAAAATAAGAAGATTTAAATAGGCTTACCTTTTCAATATACAGTGGATTACTTATATAAGTAAAGGACATTATTAAAGCTGTATGAGAAAATATGACGCACACCATGGTCATTGCTCTGCAAAAAATATTGAATATAAACTGCGAAAAAAATACACAAACTGAACAAACTAACTAACCCCAAAGTAAGTAAATTATACGCTTGTATTATATTACACTATTACTTAGCAAACGATTACTTAGCAATAATTATATAGATACCAGAATAAGTTTGATAACCACCCACACCCAGAAATGCAGACATCTAAATGTTCATTAAACAAAGTCTATCCCTGTCGGGAATCGATCCCGAGCCTAACAAATAGTCGGAGAGGTGAGGCGTGTACGTTAGTCCCTTAACCAACGAGGTGGTCGCAGTAGAGAGAATAAACGCCTGATTTTCATTTTAGTTGAAATCATATCAAAGCTTAAGGTAAAAACTTTCGAGTTCTTCTTTAATTCATAAATCTTCTGCTAACATCATAGCCCTAATTGGCTTTTTATTAAAATAACTTCTGACAATCTTGAGCAATTCTGACGATCGGACAAGTATCGCACTGTGGTTTCACTTTAATAATCTAGCATATGTTTTATCAAATACTGTTTATAAATAAAATTTTGATTCACCTCAGACCATTGAAAAGTTTAAGTCTTTCTAGTCTTGGATCAGGCCCTGATCCAGAAGGTGCTGTCAACTTATTCCAGTTACGCCTGATCGAAAAAGACAGCAGGTAGGGATTTCCTATAAAAAGCAAATAAAATTTTTAATATTATTAATCTTATATATATAAAAATCAATTGCTGTTCGTTAGTCTCGCCAAAACTCGAGAACGGCTGGACCGATTTGGCTCCTTTTGGTTTTGAATTATTTGTAGAAGTCCAGGGTAGGTTTAAAAGCTAAGAAATAAGGAAAAACTGCAAGGAAACTAGGAAAATCAGCATTTAAATTTTTTCCCATACAAACGGAGCGGGTGGAACGAAGTTCGCCGGGACCGCTAGTAGTAAATAAATATTTTTGAAATGAAAACTTCTTTCGCGGAGTTGGAATGGGTAAAACTTCTAAAATCGCACTTTTTTGGAATGGGTAAAACTTCTGAACTCGCATCAGGACACGTGACGTGAAATTCGTAAGACGGCGCAGGGCGCTTGCACGAATTTTCGTTTTGTCATGTTTGTGTACGATAGCGCAATAAATGAATATTGTATTCTACCACATAAATGATAGTACTTTCATACTGATAATAATTAAAGCAATTCGTAGAAAATTATTCCTTAATTATTCCAAAATATCAAAAATGCACAATATTCAAGTTTTCACTTCTGCCGGCACTCTGTCTGCGGAAATTTCTTACCATCAGGAAATCCGTCTGCTTGTTTGTCTTCCAATATCATAAAAAAATTCCCGGAGTGCAACTCGTCGTTTTTTTTTTGTTACTAAGACGTAGCTAGTATGTCAGTTGTCTCGAAAAAATATTACACGTTGTAAAAGAAAAAAGGAAAATGTAATAGTTTTGTGACTCTTTTTCGATGTACATCTTACCATTATAGATAAATTTTGAACTCAAAATAAAACTCATAACTGTTTTTACAAAAAAAAGTGTTCTCTAATATTTTAGTTAAGTATACTTAATCCATTAAGTTACTTTAATATATTTCACTAGCTGTGCCGGCGAACTTCGTACCGCCCGTTCAGTTGGTATGAGAAAAATCAAAATGTTATTACGTTTCCGAACAAACGATGCTCTTTCAATATAGTCTATGGCTGTGATGGACGTTGACATTCGTTACGCGCGTTGTTTAAAATATGCAAAATTAAATGTATATTTTTTAATATTTCTGAGAGATTTTCTTAATATTTTTTTCGGTAAGAACCTTCTCCTAGTAATGACAAATACATCAAAAAAAGAATGAATATAATCGGTCCACCCATTCACACGTGATGCCGTGATCAAGGAAAACGGGTTTCATTTTTATAAATATAAGATTTTTAAGTTTGCGGATTTTAAATACAATTTAAGGTATTGATTTAGGAAAAATAAAAATAAACCTGTTTTTATGTTATCCTTGCATTGAACATGATCATATGAAGTTCCAATAATATTCAACAGTATTATTATAACATATACTGCTGTAACCACTGCATCACTGGCATCAAAATTAAATCTGTCGTTATTTCTCTTGCAATAGCGTAGTTTGGATAAATTTGCTTCCAAATTATATTTACTCCAAAGCGTATTATTAATGCACCTTTCAAGGCTATTTTCTAGACTCAATGTATCATTTTCTTTGTATTCACAAGATAACAAACACACGCCTCTGTGGATCTGCGTGTGGTTGTAATGTTTCGTTGTATATGCAGAATAATCCTGTAGGTTAAAAAACTCCTAAATTAGTTGACATTCTTTTTCGAGTGTTTTTTGTACTTATTCTTCTTATTTATGTTTAGGCAAAAAAAATAAGGCAAGACAGTGCATGAGCATTCAGCTCCACTGAGGGTAAGAGATAACCGTAGCCTAAAAACACCATAGATCAAACAGGTTGTTGTTGTCATGTGGCCACGGTGTTAGGCTAATTGTTCAAGTCTACCGGCTACCTTACCCTCTAGACCAGAACATGATATTGTAATTACGGAGGCTTACCTATTGTAAGTCGATTGATGCCTACCCGGGCAAGTAATGCGTACATCACTCGACTATGAGAGAATTTATAAAAAAAATCAATAAAAAATAATACTCTTTATAAAGTCCATTTTTAGTGCAGTGTTACTAAAAGATGCTTCTTTTTCACAATTTTCCTCGTTTTCCCGTGTTGGACCGTTCATCTTTGCAAAACATACCATCTGTCTTCATGCCAGGTTGTCATGACATTTGATTAGGTGGTAGATTTTCGCAGCGACTCGCCTGGATTGGATGGACCGCCTTACCTTTTCCTGCTGCCATAACGTCAGCACTTACTGTTGATGTATTCCGGTTCAGCGTATAGGGACCGGTAAACTTACTTTTGCGTGGACCTAACATTCGCGCCTCAGGTTTGCAAAGCATCATTACCACCTTTGGTGTATCTAGGCGGCGTCAATTTATTATAATCAGAAAATCTGTCTGCTTGTTTCACATATCATAAAAAAATTCGTATGTTCAACCATGCGCCTAACACCCTGTGTAATATGAACAACGTTTTTTTTACATAACAGACTATTACAGAATATGTTTATTGTTTAAAATGTTAGTAATCATTTCTAAGTAATGTTTAGCGACACGTAGTTTACCTCTTCGTAAATAGAGTGTAAATAATTACGTATATTAATTATATTCAAGGACCTAATGCTAGACACAATAATTAGATTAAAATGTTATTTTAAAGACTTAATTATTGTGTGAAACACTGTTATTATTATAAATTATGTTATGTTATTATACATGGGGTAATAATTTTAAATTATCAGTTATATATTAAGGTATCATTTTGTGATAGTTAAATAGTCATTACAAAAAGTAATTAAAGTTAATTATTGTACGGGCATATATAATGCACATAGGTACGGGCTTAATTAGATACGTTAATTGTGTTTTAATCCGTCTTTAAGTTGACATTTTAAATCGAAAATTATGACATGTTGTTAGATTAAATGTTAATTGACATCTGTGGGTGCGACCATGACTGCAATTAAATTATTTTACAAACAGCACTCAAATAATTTAACTATTGATTCATAGAACTTATAGCTAAAACCAAAACTTAGATTTTAATAAGTAAATCATCTACTTACATAAAAATTAAATATTTTCCTCGACTTCCCTGGCATTGTCTTAATCAGAAATAGATTTTGTGACAATAGGATCACCTCGGAAGTATGCACTTCTAAATAAAAAAGATTTTTAAAATACGGTTCAGAAATGACGGAGATATAGATTAACATAAAGAATACGAATCGTACATATAACGTCTGCCTTTTTACGAAATAAATTTAAAAAAAGTCCATATTTTTAATTACCTTAATAAAATCCAACAAATCGGACTGCTGTTTGGAAACCAGATCAAAGTCTGCCACGCAGTATGTGCCATCAGGATACAGCATGCATTCATCAAAGTCATCCATGGCAAACAATGGAGGCATCCTATGGTATTGGGTTTCTAAAACACAAACAAAATAAAAAAGTGTCTTCGCGCCTGTATTCCTGACCCTTACCCACTATAGCGGCAGGTGACAAACCTATCGTCGATTAATCTATTATCCAATCCCGCCAAATTGTTTTTATTAGAAAATGGAAAAACTCGACTATTTCGAGTTGCCCGAACCGGGAATCTAGCACGCAACCTCACGCAATCAAGCTTGCACCGGACCACTAGACCATACAAGGTTTTACAAACTCATCATAATTAGTGTGTAGGTAGTGTCCAAAACAAACGAAAATGGTACCACCAATCAAACAGGGTTCAAAAATCAAACCCAATAGGGTTACCAAATAATAAACTAATACAAAACAAACAAACAAAATATATATAACGTTACAGACATTTATAGCTACAACGTAAAAGGTTGCCTCCATAAGGGCTGATTTCTCCAATGATGGAACATAGTTACATTTTTTTAAATAGTTTTTACATATGCCACACAGTGCGTATGGCACGTACACTGTATGCCGTACACTGTAGCACCCTATACTGACCAGAACAAATTTTATAAACAAAATTTTATAGCAAGCGCTCTGTACCGTCTTACGAATTTTTGATCAGGTCACGGGTCCTGACGGGAGTGTAGAAATTTTTACGCATTCCCAAAAAGTGCTCAACGCCGTTAAAGAAATTTTCACTTTAAAAAAAAGTGCATCAGCCTGTATAACATGATTTGTGCGGATACTACTTGACCACATTTTGCGTGCAGAAAACTTATTATTTCTATTGTGTGTTTCCTTAAAGTAACCAGTTTATCTCAGGTTCAATGTCATGCGACACATTATATTAAGTGTCATATTTTCTTGACTAACAAGATTTATGGCTTACTGTTTTACTATTTTGACAATATTATTACCCGTAAGATTTATACGTTGACAGCGTAATTTTAACTAGACAAAGTAGTTACAATTTTGTATGTAGTTGATCTATGCGTAAAAGACCATCTGCAGTACTGGCTGACAGCTCGTTAGAGACGAGTAAAGGCGAAATGGGTCCCCGCCAACAAGGCAATTGGTGGTAAAGTGCTATGCAGCAACTTGACCGGATAAGGACCTTCTTACCCTTTTCTGCCGCCTTAATGACTTGTTTGATTGACATTGACTTGACTTGAATGTTGGGTTCCGGTCCGGAGGGTAACTGGTAGATTTGCACAATTGGCCTACCAGCCAGGCCACAGGGCAGCGTCACACCTATAACATATATGGTGTCTATAGGCTGCGGTTTACTCTTACCACAAGTGTAGTCGCTAGCTCAACCACTGTCTTTTGCCATAACAAAACAATAATATACTAATTAAAGTATCCTCACGCCCATATCTCCGAAGATGTAAGCAGAGGCACAACCAGGACACCCACGACTAGCCGAAGACACTAAGTCCCGCAATGTGATAGGTAGCAAGCCTATCTCCAACCGGGAACATATCCAATCCCGGACAACGTTATTTTTGATAGAAAATCGAAAATTGAATGTAAAGGGTAATGAACGTAGAGGAGTCCAGGCATTGAGATTTGGCACTCGTCTGCCTACAACGTAAGAAACTTGAAGATAATATGTTTGTACGAGTATGTAACATAAAACTAAAAAAAAAACAAAATATAAGTACATATCTAAAACTTAAATCTATAATCACCTTTAAGGATTTTGCGTATAATTTATCTAGATTCACTACACACAGAAACAAAATATGTATTTTGTTTATTTTTAATAAACAAAATACATATTTTGTTTCTTAAATATTATTTTGGGGTCTCTTTCAATTAAAGTAATTAGTAGACCAAGACAAAGTTTATGTAGCAAATATTTTAAACCAGGTAGTAGTAGCAGGAACAAGATTTTGTGGAAGGCTACAGAAGCGATGCACTTTCGCTTATCGACGCGGAAGATGTCATGAAAGCCAATGGTCTCGCATTGAAGGATACTCAACACTGAGCAAATTGGAGAAGGAGGATAGGAAAATAGGTTGCTGTCACTTACTAACGCCAAGATTTTGTTTGTGACTATTGCGAAAAACTATTCGTTTTTAAAACCTCACACAATGATCTCTAAAAATTCGTAATATTGCGCAAAGTTGCAAAAAAATTACCTTTAAATTAATAAATATTCATGTACTTTCTCATGAGATTTGATTTTTTTAAAAGTTCGACATACTGCTTTTTAAACAAACACCAAAAAAGATGAAGGATCTCAATTCGACTATATTATGTCTTTTTTAAGTTTGTAACACGATTACTAGGCCAACCAATTTTAATATTAATTGTTGCTTAGAAAGATAGGACATGATTCTGAGATGGTCCCATTGTTATTTTGTCATGATTCGTCTTATACAATACGACTCATCAATGTTAAGATTGCGAAGATAAGAGAAAAAATTATGCGCTATTAAGTACAACTAGAAAACTACTAATAGAATGTTGATAAAATGTATTTGTGACCATATCGGAACATTTGCTGTCTTTGGAAACTTTATATATGTATAACTTAACGTATGTCAACATAACTTAATGTATGTTAAAAAAAATCGATGTATGTTTACAAAAAAATGTGATGTTCACGATATTAATACGAGGAATAAAAATAATCTAACCGCATACAAAACTCGTCTCCGTAAAATTAGTAAATCCTTTTTGGGTCAATGTATACGCTTCTACAATAAGCTGCCCATTGGTATTAGAGATCTACCTATAAATAAGTTTAAAAACTGTATCAAAGCAAAATTATGTCAAAAAGGCTATCATACGGTCTCAGAGTATTTGGAAGATGAACATGCTTGGGAATAGAGGTTTCAATCTCCCACTGCAATTTGTAATGTAATTTTTTGTACCTTTTATTTAAGTTAAAATCAGATTGTAATTAGTATTTTTAATCTAGATTATATTGTAAATATTATTATTGAAAAAAGACAAGCCCGCTGAGTTTCTTTCGCCGGATCTTATCAGTGTGAGGCCACGATTCCGATCCGGTGGCAGTTTAAAAAAATGTCGACGCGCACAAATACCACTGTGAATAAAGATTATTCTGATTCTGATTCTGAAATTGCTATCAAACAGCAAGGTGGTACCTAATTAAATATGTAGTTGAAGTCGGTTTGAGTTTAGCATTTACCTACTACTAGGTTGTAGAGTGCAAAAACTTGAAATGTGAGTAACTTTGATAATTTTTTAGTAAGGTGTGTTGTAACAAAACTAACTTACCATTTATACTGTAGATCATCGCCATACTATAACTAAAACTAGATAGCAACACAACTAAAAGAAACATTTTAGTTTTTTAGTATTTTAAAACTATCTTTTACACAAAACCTTTCTTCAAGTGGGTTCAATATTTCTTCTTTAACTGACTAAACATTTTAATTTATTTTCTAAATCACTAACCTAATTTAATCAAAATTAATTCATTATTAAATCAACCGTACATAACTAATGTTTAAATATAAAATCTTTATTTAACTGTCACATTTATATTATTCAGGATTTTGTAATGTTTTTTTTTCATTTCATGATTTCTAATGATTAAAAAAACGTTTGTTAAATTATAAACCTAGTAATTATTCGATATTTTTTCATTTAATAACATAATATCAAATTAAAAGTTTTCAAAAACTTTTATATTCAAAATATTGTTTTGCTTTTGTTTTGGTAATCTAGTTTTTTCTAATAAAATATAAATACTTGACAGTGATTAATAAACAAAGGTAATTTTTATTCTAATATTTAACAATATAAAAACTATTTTAAATGTAATTTTGTTATTGTTGTTTATACCACAACGTTGTCTTACATTATGCGACAGTAAGTGGATATATTACCTAAGGACAACCCACTAATGCAGTTACGGTCTGCAATATTTTTCTAGTTAAATATGACAACTGGATAAGTAACAATTATCCATATTTTTATAACTGCAGTCCACAACTTCATCCAACACACACTTCCAAACCACTTTTTAACCAACTCTAAAAAAGAAGGAGGTCGTTAATTCGATTGCATGTTTTTTTACTTTTGTTGGCCGATAGTTAATTGATTTTTGAGTAACATATGTCATAACTCCGAGGTATTAATTTATTATAATTGTTATTAATTTTATCATAATTAGACAGTTGGTTTTTGAGTTAATAGTTTCAGTAATAATAATAATAATTCTGCAACTCTGGGTCAAGAGCCGAATTCAGAAGGCAGCAATTTTGGGTACGGCACACATTGTGCGGAGATTCTTCAGTCTGTCTCCCTGACCACTGACGATTTAATTGTAATACCACCGTCTTTGGGATTCTATTTTTTATGTTTATATTTTTAATAATTTTTTTTATATTAAATGTAAACTTAAAAAATAGATGCAGTGTTAATAAATGGTAATAATAATAGTACTTAATAGTGCATATGTAAATATTTCATTGATGATTTCGTCAACACAATTAAAAACTTGTGTGGGACCACTTTGGAATCATTTGCTATTTTTGGAAAAAAGAATTATGAAATCGCGTCGTGGTACCTAATGAAATATTTGGAGTTTATTTTTAGTTTTACTGCGCTTTATTATTAAAAAAATATGTTTCATACATCATGGTGAGATCATCTCATAGGTATAGATAGATATTATCGATGTCACTGGTGTGCCGCTATCTTATTGCTGGGATCTTAAAAAACGTGTGCAAGTACCTACCTAGGTAGGCCTAGGTAGGTACCCTTCCAGAAAACTACTGTTTTGACTATAACGCTTTCCTAGCTGGGATTCTTAAGAATTAGGAATAGGTGAGGCCGTGGTACCGATTCCGGTAAGTTGTTGGCCGTCAGTTCTTCAATTAGCAGCAGAATACACTTGGAATAACCAATAAAAAAAATAGACAACTTTTTCACAATCTGGCAATTGGCAATGTACCGACGCAAAAAGGTCAACTATTTTTTCACTTTTTCGGTCAAGCCTGTGACTTGTAGACAGTAAGGAATAAATGAAACAAATATACTTAAAAAGGTGTTTATTTCATTTTATGATACACTACTTAACAATAATAAATATATTAATTTTAAAAAACAGAAACCGGACTGCATAAAAATACCTGAATAAAAAACTAACAATAATAAAGCAAATCTGAGGCTGATATAACCGCCACCTTCGCAAAAGTGGAGGATGAGGATCAGAGGGTTTCCGCAAAAAAAGCAGTTAAAATGTCGCATGCATTTGTTTGGATTTGTCTGGGGGCGCGGAAGTGCCCTCGCTAAGTCAAGCACGAAGCAAACACTGCCGTACCATTCTTTACTATAACTATTTCGCCGCATTTTCAGGCTCCTATATGAGAACTATCTGAAAATTGACGATAGCAATTTGGTGTAGCCCAGTTTTCAATGTGGTGGACGCTGACAAAAAACCTTAGACTATTTGTTTAAATTGTCATTTTCTTCATACGAGTAGGTAGCTCAGATTAGTAGTGATAGAACGTAGTCTGGCAAAAAAATCATTTAATTTTTTATTCAATTTGATAGCTAGTATTTATTTTATTACTTAACAAGTTATATATGCAGTTCTTCACAATTTACAAAACTTTTTTATGGTTTCATTTTTCGTGCACAATTATTTTTAGTCCAAATGCAGAAATAAGTAATATATTTACTAAGAAATTGGTGTATCATGTATTTTCTTATTGTTGTTATAGCGATAACATCTATAACAAAGCTCAATAAGGGTGCCACCGTTTTATCTCAGACCTTAGTATGACTTAATATAAAGACGAAAATTACAATCTAGAAAAATGCATATCGAACAAAAACAAATTTATATATTCTAATAACTAAGGAATCTTAGTCTGCCGGAAGGGGACGTATCTAAGTAAGTTTTATACTTGTCACTAGCTAATAACATTGTGAAAAACATTTGGAAGCCATATTTATAAGAAAGAAGAAGAAGAATTAAAAAAAGATTGAAGCAGGTAATAGACAAATTTTACAAAAGTCATTCGTTCAATGGAGTAATAAAACAAGACTGATTTAAATGGTCATGGTACGAACTAAAGTAATGGTATTTTAAGACGGAAGTATAACTTTCCTTTGATAGGACTGCTTTGTCAAAGCTTATGGTAGGCCCCCAGTTCTGTCTTACCATTGCAGAATACTCCCACCTTATTTGATTGCTCTAGTTCACCACCAGCGTTCATTTTTACAGCAGGTTATGTGGCATTTACACGCTAAAAGACCAATTTCTGTTACTTCTCAACTTTACCTCCGTCAGGTAAATAGCAGATCACTATAATAGGATAACTTAAAATTATATTCATCAAATCAAATCAAAATATTTTTTTGCTATAACAGGGATTGAACATTTGGTTGTGTTGATAAAAGTAAAATAATGACCTTTAAACCTGTTGAACCAAGAACTGGCATGCAAATATTATGTTTAATTTAGTTAGGATTGAAATACATAAAAAAACTACAATTTAGTCACAATTTACAAATTCAATTTCGGTGATTAAAAGCTTTCTAATATAACCACAATTATACAAATTTTATTTTGCTGTCCTATATTTACTCAGTTCTTAGTCTTAAGTCATTATTTTGTCAAAAATATAATATATGTATAATTATTACAAACATAAAAAAAAACATTTTCGCATATGTATAATTAATTCATTATTCTGTCATCATGAGCTGATATTAAGTAATTTATATAACAATAAAAGAATAAAAATATGTCTAATAAAAAATAAGTATTTGACCGTTCCATAGTTTCATGTCAAAAAAAATTCATTCAATGTGTAAAATGACTTATTTAATAGCCAGGACTTTAAAGTAACCTTAAATTGATTTCCATTTAACATTTTAATATCAGCTGGTAGATGATTGTATATCCGTATAGCTGTAACATATGTGCTTCTAAACATGGTTTTGTTAGCAATTTTAGGAAGAATTATATTATATTTATATTGACTGCGTAAGTTTTTACAAACTGTGGATTTCAGAGTAAAGTACTTAAAATTACGTTCAACAAATAAACAAATTTCCAATATGTAAATTCCTGATAGTGTCAAAAATTTCTTGTATTTAAATAGATTCCTGAGAGTTTCAGTCGGATGCATATCTGTTCATAGACATTTTTTTTTTGTTAAATAAAAGTTGAATGTACGTTGACTGAATTTCCCCAATAAATTATACCATATGTTAGTAGTGGGTAAACAGAACCATAGTATGCATTTCGAGATACATATTCGCTTGTCGTTTCCGCCAAGACCGATAGCATGTAACAATGACTTGAAATTTTTTTGTTCATAGTTTCTATGTGTACCTTCCAGTTTAAATGTCGGTCTATCTCCACCACAAGAAATCTAAAATGTTCCACTTCCCCAATTTTTACATTTGCTTGCTTTATAGTTAATGATAATGGTTTAGTTTTATAGGTAGTTTATAAATTGCATAAATTTTGTCTTATTGAGATTAACTTTTAGGTTTATGGAGTCAAGCCAGGTGGTAACTTTCTTAAGTGTTGAATTTATCCTATCTTCAAATATTTCTTGATTTGGATTTTTATCAGAAATATGGATAGTGGCATCATCGGCAAATAGCACGCATAACTCATTTGTTATTTCAGGAAGTTCATTTATGCTAACTAGTAATAAAATGGGACCTAAAATACTGCCTTGAGGTACTCCTAGCATGACATCACTGTATTCAGATGTTACTGTCTCGATAATTCGGTTATTTTTATTTAGGTAGCTGTTGCCTGGGTCCTTCTTTTTAAATATGTTTCAAATAACTTAAGAGCATTACCCCGTATGCCAATGTTTTCTAACTGTATTAATAATGTGTCATGCACCACACAGTCGAATGCTTTGGTAAAACAATAAATAAAGGTATACACCTTTGTTTGTCATTTATATCATCCCACATTCTCTTCATAATTTTAAAAATAGCTAAGGATGTATTTTTTCCTCTCTGAAAGCCAAATTGATTGCTATTTAATATATTATTCGTATTTAAAAATGAAATTAACCTATTGGAAATCACCTTTTCGAATATTTTCGAAATGTTAGGTAGTAAGGCTGTCGGTCTATAATTACTAATTTTTGCCTTGTCTCCTTTTTTAAATAAAGGCTTGACAATCGCCTTTTTTAGAGCCTCAGGAAATTCTCCTGTCTCTAGCATAATCATCGCCTTACTTATTCTTCTAGACATGTAAGTGCTCGTGTTTTAAGAAAATTTCTTTATAACTTATAATTAAAATATAACTATAATTAAGGCTCTAATAGATCACGATTCTTGGAAACTGTAATTTGATATAATTATAATCGCAGTAGTTCACCTTTGTTATCTATATTAATAATTTCGTCAAGGGGTACGGTAGACTCGATTGAAACCTTACCTGAGTAATAAAACATAGAAAAATAATGGTTTTGAGACAACATGAAATGAAATGTATGACAACATATATCCGCAAAATTCGGATTGTCGAGTATTTTGTAAAATTCTGTGTTAAATTCTAATGTGTTGACTGACAAATCACAGTCGCCATCTTGAGTAGTTAATAAGCGTTCCGTTTCGTGATGTTTAATAGAGAATATTCCTTTATATGTACGGTGCCAATTTCTCGGATATGTACGCATTGCAATTTGTTTCGTTACTTTACTTTAAATGTTGATTTAAAATAAAAATTATTTGTGTAGAAACTTTGGCAGTTTTTATCCACACTAATATTATAAATGCGAAAGTAACTCTGTCTTTCTGTCTGTCTGTCTGTTACCTTTTCACGCCTAAACCACCCAACCGATTTTGCTGAAATTTGGTTTGTAGATGGTTTGCATTCATGAGAAGGACATAGGCATATTATTTTTTAATTAATATTTTCAATCCCTATTATAGAGAAAAAAGCGCCTACCATTAAAGTGCTGCACTATTCACATTATTGTATTTTTTGCTGTCAAGATCTAAGGATATCGTTATATATTTTAGTTCTTGATGACAAGACACTTCAAATCTCTGTACGTAGAGAATATTTATAAAACAAGCAGTGTTCTTATTTCAAATTTAGAATCAGTTAATTATTGTTTTTTTTCTATCTGTCCCTGCCTGGGACAGGCTAAAACCTTTAGCCCATACTGTCTTGAGTACTAATCATTTATTTTTCCTGTTATTTATTTCCTTTTTTTTAACTTTATTTTATTATAATCATTTATTATCTATCTATCATTCTCGTATCTCATCAAGGTCTTAAGTACAATGTTGGCCTCTTAACTCAAGCTCAATATATGAGATTTGACAGAAACGAGGAAATACACGATAGATAAATGTTTCACCACCTAAATTAACTAATTTTACTCATATACACGAAGTTCAATAATGAGGAAAAAAGTACCAACATCTTCTTTTACGATGGCGCCAAAACCTTTAGAATCGATTAATTGGAAATCGTTGTAGAAATATTATTAAAATAATGTTTTTGTTTTGCAGAATTTCGATGCTTAAGGCAGATTGTTGTAATATACTACACCTCTTTACTGCTACTGTTATACTGCTTAAAATATATGTCAATATCTATTGAATGACTCCAAATTGGGAGATAAACATAGTTTTAGAAATATCAAAATTAATTTTTGAAAGTATTTTTCCTAACAATGTCTAAAACATCATACTTACTCACTTCACAAAATTAGTAAGAAGTTGCAAGTATGACCTGGCCTGGAATGTTCTCCTGCTTCTGATACGTTTTAAAAATTTTAGCTTTTCGAAGTAAAATTGAAGGTATTTGAAAAACCCCTTATTTCACTGTTTCACTTACGTTCGAAATTACGACACATTTTTCAAAATTCAGTCTTTGCGTTACTTAGCTAGTATACAGATAGGAGTTTTTTTTTAGGTGTTGGACAACGAAAAGTAAACGTGGTTTTCCAATTCTCTTATTAAAAAAATATTTTCGAATTATGTTGTTTCAAGAATATTTGAAACATTGGTATATGATCAGTTATATCCTGTTCTGAAGCAGTCTTTTAGCTTATCACACACACCACAGTTTTCTCAAAAAATGCTCAACTGTTCTCGATCTGATTCTGGCAGAATCACTCTGCTAAACGAAATGATCACTGATGCGATGGATGATGGCGTGGTGCTCATATTAGCATTTACACAGATTTTAGCAAGGCTTTGGCAAAACTAAACATGATCTACTAATATCTTTCTAATTTTAATCCGTTAAGGAGAGAAATGAAAGAAAGTGCAAATAGTATAGGTATGTAGAGATGGATATGTGAAGTTACAAAAATGGATTGGACACAAAATGAAGATATATGGGAAAGTTTGATAGCACCACTAACTGAGAAGTGAGAAGATTAAGCTTATAGGAAGCAGACTAATATGGTACGGGCATGTAATGTGAAGGGATGAAAGTCATGTTACGAAAAGAATGTTGAGCTTAATTGTGGTTAAAAAGAAGAGTAAAGGTAGATCAAAGAAGTTATATGAATGGATTGGGTGAGGAACGCTTGATCAGTGTAAAAAGAGTGACTGCATAACGAACGACTAATCGTAATGAATAGAAGAAAGACACATATACAATATTCATGTAATCCTATTGGATAAGGTAAAGTTTTTTCAGTTTTTTCTACAATTTGCAAAACAAGCGTGGAATTTTCTAGAAATGTGGCAAGTTTACACATGACGGCGCGGAATTATTTTACTTATCAGTAACATCATGGGCTGCGATACTTTAATGATTACTTTGCTCATAGCATGTATTACAATTAAAGCTTATAAGCATAGATTTTTTAATAATTGATTTTTTTTAATAAGTGTAGATAATCGATTTTATGAATGATCTAGTTCTTATTTACAATTGCGGAAAACCCGAAAGTACCTAATATTACACTTGCAGATAATTATAAAATCGTAGTTAATTGACGTTTGATAGCGTTGTTGATTAATGTGATTGTAAAATTAAACATATTTATTAAGGCGATTGATATTTTTAATCAAGGTGTCGATCAGTTATTATGTTGATTTAAAATCGTAACGTATTTATTAATTTTAATTAGGCTTCACGAAAAGTTTGAAATGACATTAACGATATAAAAATGATCTTTTTAGATAATTTAGACTTAAAAGATATACTTTAAGATAATTGTAAATTAGAAGGCGCTATGGATTATAATTGCACAAAAAAGCAACAATTTTCAAAAAAAAAAGAAGAAGTGAAAATAAACAAATGGCGAGTATTTTATTTTTTATTTTTTTCAATTCAATTTTCAATATACAAAAATGATACAAATAATAAACATTATTATCGACATAAAGATGAAAACGGATAGAAATCTTAGATTTATTAAAAATATTTTACAAAAACAATATTGCCTGCCAATTACAGTCAATGAAATAAGAATCAGAAACTTCAATAGGGAAGGAAGACCTGAAGATGTTTGCTAAGATATTCACAATGAGAAAAAAATTTAGAGCCTATATGCTAACAAACAACTTTGTTAAAAAAAAGGAAGTTACACACCAGACCAAGAGGCGCGTCGAGAGGTTTGAGTATAAATCGATACTAATAGGTCTAAAACTGTGAGTTGAATTAAGAAACAATTACATTTGTAGTATCTACTTGTGGGCGACGATTGTCTCTACCCTCCAGGAAAGGTTCTACGATCTATGGTGGTCTATTTACAAAAAACTTATGCTTATTTATGTGCAGTCGACTAAAACAAAACTAAATTTCCCACATTTATTTGTATACATTTTTAAACTATTTACAAAATCTACTAACAAATTACATTCAACAAATGCCGCTAATGGTAAAATCTTTAACGTGTTTTGGTTTTATAAGTACGCATGATCGAGCATATTTTTTTTAAATTTTCCCAAAACTAAAATAAAAAATACTTTCATATTTATTATTTCTTTTCAAAATTTATTAGATAATTCCCATGTTCGTATAAAATTGTATGTATTCTTTTATTTTTTGTTTGTACAGTTCATTTGGATTGACTGCGAAGTCTTTTATGTCGATATTTTCGAGATCCTTAGGGGCATCTTTTTCATCAACAGTCACTATAAGAAGTCCACATAGACCCATCAAAACATTGTAAGGCAGAAGCTGTAAAAAACACAATATTCATTACATTTTCAGGCTTAAGTATATTCATTATCGTCAGCGTAAAAACAAACAGAAGAAAATAATTAAGGAAGTTGTACCTGTTTGTACTCATATTCAAAGTCCTTTTTGCTGTAAACATAGTTTGGTTCTATTTTGAGTCTTCTTAAAGCTGCATGCAGTTCAGATACATAAAGATCTAAAGTTGTTTGATAATATTTTTCACGCATTTCAATATCGAAACTCAAATCTATGAAATACAGCAGATCAAACACAGGAGATCCATAGCGCCATGTTTGAAAATCCAAAATCACAATTTGGCATACTCCATTCTGAAAAAATATTACAATTATGAGTGTGTATCTTCACGCCCATATCCACTAAGAGGTAGGCAGAGGCACAACTATGGCACCCACGACTAGCCGAAGACACTAAGTCCCACAATGTGATAGGTGAAAAGCCTATCGCCAACCGGACACATATCCAATCCCGAGCAACGTTTTTTTTTAGAAAATTGGAAAAATCCAGTTTTTTTTTTGTTGCCCGACCCGGGATTTGAACCCGGGACCTCATGCAGCCAGGTCCAAAAACTGAACCGCTAGAGCACAGATCACAATTTAAGTTATCAAACAATTAAATTTCACTAAAAAAATTAACTTGGATTAGCCCATCACCTTTCATTTCAAATCGTGCAAATAATGTAAACGTAGTAAAACTGCAAAAAAACCCGACTCCAGTTTCCTTTCCATGTCTTCTATATAAACAAAATAATAACCATTATAAAGTGTAACCAAACACAACCCTTTACGTCTTTATATTGGACCTCTAAACCATGACCTACTTCGAAAATCCATCCGTAATTATAGGAGCAATCGAGTAACAAACTTTCTAAAAGGTAATAACCTACAATCCCTTTTTAGAGTCGTTAAAATATTTTCAGAAGATACAACGAACCACTAATTGAGTTTAATAGTTTTTATATATTCTACGCGACATAATCTTAAAAAGTCAAGAGTCTCCGAAACCGTCGCGTTTGTATGAAAAAAGTTACGAATGTGTAGAGAGCTACTCAATTCTTCAGGAATTTGCAGGAACTAATTAGAAGACGATAGTTATCTAAAACTATAAAGGTGAAAAAATATTTTCGTTAACTTTTTCATCACTACGCCCAATTAAATATTCTGAAGTATATATACAATAAGCAACTTAGATATCGGGCCATTTTACAATGCTACGATGTATTAGGCAATAAAATTAAATAAATATCTTCGTTGCTATCGATACCTATCTAATATTTTGCCATATATTACTTACCTTGATTTTATACATTAAATTATTTGGCCTATAGTCTCCGTGAATAATCACAGATTTTTTAACTGGCTGAAAAGCATAGTTTAACAATTGCTCATCATTCAGAACTTTGTCTATAAATTCCTTCACACGTTTTTTATCACTTTCTTCTGTTCCTTGAAGAGCTTTCTCAGACATACTTTGTAATAGCGTTTTATATATGTCAGCACCGATTTGGTTCATGAAACCCATCCCTTGTTTTGTTGCTTCGTATTTTTCAGGATATGTTTTAGATAAACATAAGGACAGTGCATGAAATTTTGCCAGTTGTTTCACACTTTCTTGAACTTGATCCCAAGTTACAGAAGCGAATCTATTAAACTGTTGGTAACCACTTGCGACCAAATCTTCCAATAATAAAACTTCTTTTAAATATTCTTGTGACGACCCATAAAACTTAGAAACACATAACTTGTCAGCATCAGCAATTTTATGTTCATTTTCCAAATCTCTGTACATTTTAAGCAACTCCGTATAAAAATATATCTCTACTGCATATATGTTATGACTTTCACCTTGTTTTCTAATTTCTTCTGACATTGCAGCTATTTTGGCAAATACCTTTAAATCTTCTTTCCCTGGTTCCGATATAGTGTTAAGGTACAAAAACCCAGTGTAGTTTGCACCTCCGGATGATATCTGTTTAGTTGTGATTTTAAAGTTTTCATATTCTTTTCTAATACGGATTCTAAATGTTTAAGTGTATTTTCTTTCATTGTAAAAGTTAAAAATTATTGTAATTATAATAAATGACAAAAAAAATTCACTTTCTTGAACCTTGTCATTTGCTACTCTTATGTTGTAAGTAACGTTTCCTATTACACTAAATAAATTCACTTTACGTGTTTACTTATTTTAAAGTTTTATCAAATTTTATATCTTTTATAGCGTATTATCATTCACTTCAGATTATTTAGCAATTGTTATCAAAAATAATTGATTTCAATACTTCTGTAAACGTATGAATCACTTAAAACATTTTGATGCTTAGCAGAATTATGATAATTGAATTAATAATTATTGTTGTTTTCGTAATTGATTGTAATTATTATTATTCGCTTCATAAGTATGATTAAAACCGTGTAAACAAAAATTTATTATCCTGCATATTTACATGTCTGTCAATTAGGTAAATATTTGATAAAACGTAAAAGTATAATTGGGTAAAAATCACATGAAATGGTTATCTTATTTTCATGAAAATGAATCCCCATTTCGCACGGTCCTTGCATCACCACTAATCGGATGGATCAAAGTTGCTAATTCTTTTTTTTGTTGCGTTACTTTTTGACAGAAGGTTCTTATGAAAAGTATAATCGGGAAATATAATAGAAAATGGGATAAATAAAGTTTTAATCCATACAAGCTGTTACTGCCTTATTCATAAAAAAGTAGTTAAATAACCTCCTAAACATTGCTTAACTAATCATTTGATTAAGTTTTAAACATTGTTTAAAAATTTATTATTCATCATATTCAAGTTCATTTTGACAATGCTTAGTTAAATACTGTTTAACTTGGTAGGTTTTGGTAGAAATGTGGCTGTATGCGTATTTCTTTTGCTGAAAGTGAATTAAACAATTGTCATCCGTTGTCAACATCGTTGTTTCTGAATACGGTGTCTATAACCTCTTGCTAAAGAGTAGGTATTTATATTTCTTGTCTATAACTATCTACCTGCTAATGTGCTGAGCACTGCCTGGGCCTGGGCTATGTAACTTGCTAAAGTTCAGTACTACTCGTATTATACTACAATAAAAGTACATAAAGTTGATGCAACATAGACACAAAACATTTAAACTGATACACTGCATTTCAAAAATAATGTTTTTTAATTCATCTACACTATGTTACTAAGCTAAATGTAAAATGATGTCATTTCTGTAATATTTTCCCCCGTGTTGATTCGAGTTCCTTTGTAGAATAGACCATCTACCTTCCTGTTGGACAACACGTAAAAAGCGAGCATAGGCTTACTTTCACTATCACCGTGACAACTTACTAGGAGGTGAGTTTCGCAGCGACTCACCCGGATTGCCGGATTGAAAGTAGCCGGTAATCTTACTTTTGCACGGGGCTCAACATCCCAGCCTCAGGTTGGAAATTCACCATTGCCACCTTTGGTGTCTCTAGGTGGCGTGAAATTCTCACCATCAGAAACTCTGTCTACTTTTTTGCTTCCAATATCATAAAAAAATGCTCTACAAAACTATTGGTTTCTTCATAGGAATCATTGGCCATCTCTATAATAAATCATATTATTATAGCCCTATATTATTCCAAAATCCAACATATCTCATCCAAATTTGTCCAAACTTCAAAGAAATCAAAATATTTCAATGCATGTATTAAAGAAAATTCATAAGAATACACAAATAAGCCATATTAAATGGCTATTTGTTGCATTTTGTCATTGCACATAAAATCAGTTGGTTGAAATTTAGTCAGCCCTTTTGTTGATTAAAGTTTTAAACAAGGGTCCGAGATTATTTAAATTGACAGCTATTTAAGAGTATATTTAAACAAATTAAATGAAGCATGAATGATGCCTTTTGTTTAAGACAATATTTAAACAAAAGGCAGATGGTCTATTCTGCAAAGGAGCTCGGGCCAACTCGGGGAAAACTTTCATTATTTAGATCCCCTGCAAGTCATGACTGTCAGCCGCGTCTCTTAGCCGCGTCCGGTAGTTTGTTTTCAGTTTAATATCTAATAGTAAAATAGAACTGCCTACACAGCTACGATCAAACTAAACTACTAATGCAACTACTACCTCACCGTACCGAAAATAATATCGTACTCGAAGATGAACACTAAAACGGACCAGGGCTACAAATATTGAAACTGATATATTAAGCAATTTTTTCCCCGTGTTAGTCCGGGTTCCTTTGCAAAATCTACCATCTCCCTTCCTGCCAGGCAGCTCGTAAAAGGTAAACACAGGCTAACAGTCACTGGCATCGTGACATCTAACTAGGTCGTAGAGTTTCGTCTACTGCCTTACCTATTCCTGTCGCCATAACGTTAGCGATAATCGTTAACGTGTTCCTGTGCGAAATATAACGTAGCCAGTTAACTTATTTTTGCTTGAGACCTGAAATCCCGGTTTCAGGTTGGCATCGCACCACTACCACCTTTTCTTGTCTCTAGCCAGGGGCAACGAAAAGTTGCTGGGATAAACGATATCCGGGAAATGAATACACATTTCCCAGCACCGCTTCCACTGCTTAAAACAAATTCCTCTTGAGACCAGTAACGGTCGAGTTCCATTGTACAATTTTGGTAGGTGGCTCATACTGAGCAGTAGTATGGGCAGAACACGGATCTTCATATAAATTTTGTGTGCTGGCAGATCAGGAGCTTAGAAATTCCATCGAATATGTGTTGCCCTCATAATACCCCATCCATAGTCGGTTGAAGGCGTAATATTCTTTCTAACGTAAATAACGTTAACCGGATTGGATATGTTCCCAGTTAGCGACAGGCTTGCCACTTACCACGTTGTGGGACTGAGTGTCTTCGACTAGTCGTGGGTGCCCTGAGTGTACCTCTGCCTGCTACTTCGGAGATGTGGGCGTAAAGATGTTTTTTGAAGTGAAAACTTCTTTAGCGGCGTTGCGTACTTTTTTTGGAATGGGTAAAAACTTCTAAACTCGAGTCAGGACACGTTACCTGATCAAAAATTCGGAAGACGGATAGAGTGTAAATACCCGACGCGGCATAGGAGGAGGATATATTATCTCGGATATAATATTTCTACGGCGCGGCGAAACTGTATGCCCGCGCCTGCTGTTTTGTTTACCACATAAATGATAGTACCGCCCCGTTGGTCGGGTGGCTAACGTACACGCCTAACTACAATGATAAATAACGAGGCTCGGGTTCGATTCCCGACGGGGGCAGGCATTTGTGTGATGAACATTTAGGTGTCTGCATTTCCGGGTCTGGGCGTTTATTAAATTTATTCTAATATCTATTTAAGTATTTCTATGAATTAATATCGTTGACTAACACCCATAACACAAGCCTATAATTTGCTTACTTTGGGATTAGTTTAAATTTATGTAACTTGTCCAGGAATATTTATTTATTATTTATTCATATTGATAAATAAATAAATTCTTGCAAAATTATTCCCTAAATGCATAGCGTTAATATTCAAGTTTTCACTTCTGCCGGCACTCCCGGAGTGCAACCGTTTTTTTATTAAAAATTAAATCTCGACATCATGTCACACAACTATCATAGTTAGTATCATAGACAACCACTAACATTTTACATATTATTTCAAAATCTTTTGCTTATCACATTTGTAACATAAATATGTATTATTATAAAGGCTCTACGTGTTACTGAGAAATTACTATTACTTATTAAATATCGCTCCCTCGGGAACCATTCCAGGATAAAAAGTCCTAACAATCTATCACAGAGTAGGTACTTTGCTCAAGTTTCATTCGAGATCACGTTGAAACTGTCCATCTGACAGTTTCAACGTGATCTCGATCAATCTACAGACAGATTGACAGGAAGGAAAAAATATGTTTGGTAATAATCCATCCTTAATCTTACTTCGCATATTTAAAATTAAAAAAAAATCTATGACATAGATTTCACTCTTCTACAGTTTTATTACATGTATAGATGATTATACATTTTGCGTCAATCACAGAAGAAAAGATCAAGTTATAACCCCCAGTTTGGTGTAAAACTGAATAAATTCGTTTAATCTCTTCTTGAAGTGTTCACTGACTGAGAAAAGATTGTGATACTCTTCATATGTCTTGAATTCCTAAGGGGCTGTATCTTCATCCGCTGATAAAATCAGGAGTAAGCACAATCCTAAGACGACCGAGTACAGCAACATCTGAAATAACAAAATAGCGTTTGTCTAAATTTCCAGTTTGGACAGCACTGCATTTAAAAAGTTAAGTTGTTAACAATTAAGTTTTTATAATTAGTATAATATTCACTAAGTAGAAACACTAACAGAAGGAAATTCAATAAACAATCCGTAGATTACCGAGTAGGCCAACGTCTGAAATAATCAGAGTAAAATACCATATTTCTATATTTCAATTCTGGACAGCATAGCATTAAAAAGTTCTGTAAATTTTTGTTAGTTAGTAAGATTTTTTTTTAGGCATAATAAGTTTATAAGATTATTTAAGATTGATTTAAATTCATTGTTTTAAACTGTTTAGTTTAAAACAATGTTTATAAATGCATGCCTGAATAAATAAATAGTAATTCTCCTTTATTAATAAAATCACCTATTTTTAACCGACTCAAAAAAAGGGGATGTTGCCAATGCGACTATGTGAAGGCGCGACATCAAAGAATTCCCATCCGCAAACAGAAACTGTTAGCCCTTCAGGTGGGGTTTAGCAAAACCACGGCGAAAAGGGGAAGACTTAAGACTACGAGCTTATCGCAGAAAAAATAGGACATCGCTTGGATGCGTGCCTAATGTACATTAGACTGAAGAGATCTCACGTTTTGTTGAAACAGTACGCAGGAAAAAAGCAACGTCAAATTCTTTTTTAGGGCGAAAAAACTGTTTGGTGGAGAGCTACAATAAACAAAATTGTAAGGTGTACGCCTGCAGCATATTTTTTCCATCCTCAGTCATGGTTTGGTTAGGAGTCTCATATTGGGACTTAACTGAGATACACTTTTGTCAGAAAGGCGTAAAACCGAATGCGATTGTGCATCAAAACATAGTGCTCACGGACGGATTCATAATCAAAATCTTTTCGGTTGTACACATCGTCTGGGTTAAGTTTAAAGCGTTGAAGAGCTGACCTTAACTCAGCATAGTAATAATCTATTGCCGCTTGATAATATTTTTCACGAAATTCGGTTTGAAAACCACAATCTTTAAAGTACAGAAGATCACACGCTAGCGAGCCACAGCAAACAGTTTGAAGATGTAATGTGACCACTTGACATTTCCCTTTCTGCAAAAATCATAATTCAATTAATTATTTAAATTAAATTAGGTAATAAAGCATATTTAAAGAAAGCAGTTTATCCTGACAGTATGAGACATTAAGTACAGTCCCAAACTTGTCATGATTGTAGTATACGTATGAACTATATTTTTACATAAAAAATGTAAATACTGTACGTAACATTTAGTAAACACCCCGAAACAGAAAAATATACATCTATGTTCCTCATACTAATGTAGGTATGTCCTTATCGGTAATCAAAGCCAAGCCTTGCGGACGATCTAAAGGTTTAGGGGTGTACGCGTTTCCCTTGACCAACAAAGCAGTCGATTTAATAAAAAAAGGCAAAAAACAGCGAACAGGCTCCCTTGACGGTAAAACCTAACTGCGGTCTAGGCACCATCGATGCAGATCACCTGTGGCCAGGATTTAAGGCCAATTGCGCAAGTGTACCGAGTACCCTATCCTCACTGGCCAACTAGAACACTTAATGAAAGTTTCGGCTTTGCTCGCCTCTTACAAGCTGCCAAGCAGTACGACAGATAGTCTTTTGTGCACCGAAGACCCGAATCAACACGGCGGATTTGGTAATCATCATATTTAATATCAGAGCATGATACATGGTTTAATAATAAATATGGAACCTTATAATCGTTTGGCTTTTACAAGATTAAGAGTAAAATTATTAAACTACTCAATAAGGCCTTAAGACTCGAAATCATGAATAAAGGGCATTTATATTAGATTCTAGATTAGTACAATATATAATAATTTATAAAATAATTAAAATAAAATTCACTTTAGTTTTGTACATCAAATTGTTAGGTCGATAGTCTCCATGAACAATCACCTCTTTTGTTATTGGTTTAAAAATTGTTAAAAAATTTTGACTATTCAAATTATATTCTATGAAATCAGCTATTCGTTTTTTGTTTTTATCATGTGTTGCATCTATGATTTGAGGTAAACAACCTCTGACTATTGTTTCGAACGAATCCGTAGCATATGTGATTTTCTTTTCTACAATTTCAAATTGTATCGGCTCTTCATTTGAGAAAGCAAAAGATAATGCGTGAAACTTGGCTAGTTGGCCCAAACACTCAGCGGTTTGATGCCAAGTAACACTTTTATTTACTTTTACTTTTAGGGTGTATGGGGTCCCACCTTCAATCTTCGGGACCCAAGCCAACCTCACCTGCGTGTGGTGCACCCTGCTAATAACAGACGAGGCTCTGGCGACCCGCCAACACGCAATGGACCAGCG
>NJDD01000649.1:100578-124932 GCA_002245505.1 Calephelis nemesis
CGATTTGCCGATGACATAGTCATAATGGCGGAATCGCTGGAAGACCTTAGTACAATGCTCGAAGACCTCAATCGTGTTTTCCGACAGGTGGGCCTTAAGATGAACATGAACAAGACGAAAATCATGCGGAATGTCCATGTAGCGCCCACCCCAGTGTCAGTTGGGAACGCGATCCTCGAAGTTGTTGACGAATATATATACCTAGGACAAACGGTCCAGTTAGGTAGGTCCAACTTCGAGAAAGAGGTGAATCGACGAATCCAACTAGGTTGGGCAGCGTTCGGGAAATTGCGTAACGTCTTTTCGTCCGAAACACCTCAGTGTCTCAAGACAAAAGCCTTTAACCAGTGTGTGTTACCAGTGATGACCTACGGCACCGAGACGTGGTCTCTTACTGTGGGCCTGATAAACAAGCTTAAGGTTGCTCAGCGAGCTATGGAGCGGGCTATGCTCGGGGTTTCCCTGCGAGATCGATTCAGAAATGAGGAGATCCGCAGGCGAACGAAAGTCATCGACATAGCCAGCCGGGTTAGCAAGCTGCAGTGGCAGTGGGCGGGGCACATAGCGCGGAGAACTGATGGCCGTTGGGGCAGAAAAGTTCTCGAGTGGAGACCACGTACCGGTAAACGAAGCATAGGACGGCCACCCACGAGATGGACAGACGACCTTATGAGGGTCGCGGGGTCTCGTTGGATGCAGGCCGCTTCCATCCGGTCGACGTGGAAGTCAACGGGGGAGGCCTATGTTCAGCAGTGGACGTCCTATGGCTGAAATGATGATGATGATGATGATGAACACTTTTAAACCTGCCAAAAGTCTTAAATCATTTTGCACTCAAATCTTCTAGTACTAAAATTTCTAAGACTTGTTTTGTGGAATATCCGTAATATTTTGCTGTACGTAATCTATGTTCTTCAGCAACACCGTGTTTTTCTTCTAAATATTCAAGAAGGTATTGTAGAAGAAAGCTTCATTTCGATAAAGGATTTCCATATTACTTCTAACTTTACCTCCTGTTGAAGCTACTTTAGCGAATAAATTTAAATCCGGTTTACCAGTTGCTGATATCGTAACCGAGAAGATGTAACTACTGTAATTAGCACCTCCACTGTTTATTTGCTTAATAGCTTTTTCTTTTGCAATAGTTGTTAACAAATCATCAAGATGTTTTTTCGACACCTCCATATTTGTAACTTGAAATTTAAACAAACATAACCAAAACTGTTACACACTTAAGTTGCTAAATTTAACATCATCAGTATTTATACTGTGTGTAATCATATTTGAGGTACCATCTGGCAAAAGTGTGATAAGTAATAATGACTTTCGTCTTTAGAAACAGAATGATCAATTATATGCTAAAAATTGGTACATAAATTTCCCACATCTTGAAATAACATTGTAACATTTTTCCACAATACCCTTTTTGAGCCCCCACGAAAAAAGAAGGGCTGTGTACGTTTGATGTGTATGTAAGAGTTGTTGTCTCTGGAATTGTAACTCCAAAGCGAATGGGCTGACTTGATCGACTACGTATTAGTATTGTAGGGCGTTATCAAAAATTTTAAATTTAAGATTATTAGAAAAGTGTTGACGTAGCAAATTATAAATTCTAATAAATTTATTAGACTCTAAATAGTCAATTTTCTCTTTTTAAGTTTTAAGAGAATTTTGGCACGAGAGTATTTTTTAATTTTTCAACTTTAACAAGGTTTTATATTTGTAACAGCAGTTATGCTCGGGCAGGCCCCGCTATTTGTGGATATGTGTCCCAGACCCATAATGGCAGAAAAACAAGCAGACGTATTGCTTGGAAGCTAGAAATACGTGTCGCTTAAAGACACCAAATTTAGAAACTGTCTACTCATTCTGAGTGGACAGTTTCTAATGAAAAAATTTAATCTTCATTATAACAATCTATAGCATTTAGATAAAATCAACTTAAATCGTTGTTTCTCAAATGAGGAATCGTACCATGACGTTGAAAACCGAAAGCGATGTGAGTCGTGATTTTTTTCTGTGGATATCTTTTATACCTAATAATTATACTAAACACTTTCAAAAACTTTCATATTCATATATCGATGTAACGACAACTAAACAAAAAAAAATCGTTAATTATCATCTCTGTGGTCTAGCTGTCCAGGTGTTGGACTTGACTTCATGAAGTCTCGAGTTCGAATCCTGGGTCGGGCAACAAAAAGACAACTGGTTTTTCCAATTTTCTAAATAAATAAAAAAATGTTACTTGGAATTGTATATGTGCGCGGTTGGCGACAGGCTTGCTACCTAACACATTGTGGGGTTTATTGTCTTCTGCTATTCGTGGGTACCTTGGTTATGTCTCTGTCTACCTCTTCGGGAATATGGGCGTAAATATACTTAATTAAATTCAGCTTCTGATAGTATTTTCTTTTATTTTTCATTTCTGTGGTTAAAGCGATTGTATAATATATAAATAATAAAAAATGTGTAATATAAATTGTTAGAACCGCTAAGATAATCATTTTCAACTGTTTTTTTTACTGAGGTATAGCTTCCTACGCTATAGTGGAAGGCCGTAAAACATAAAAACCTTAAAATCTAGGATCTTGTAGAAATTTCATGGAGTATCGTCAGCATGAAACCTTTTGGGATGTGCTTTATTCCTACTAGTGGTCGCTCATAGATCGAAATCGTTACCTTCAATATATTAGTTTGTGTGTTTCAAATGCATGATAGTGTTTTATTTTTTGATTTTATACATTTTATGAGCAATCTTAATAAGCTGGCTTAAGGACAGTCCATCAATAACCAGTACAACAAATAATGATGAATCCCCTACTTTGATCGGACGTCATGGTGTCAACAACACAAACAGAAGTGCATGAGGAAAGAGGAGGATGTCCGAATGGTTTAATTAGCTTCCAAAAGTACCTAGTCACTATTGCCTTACTTGCAGGAGCACTATATTAAAAACAAAAACTGCAGTGTCATAACTTTACAATTTATAACTTTCGTTCTGGGGATGTTACTATTTATTTTTGGCACGAGGCAGATGGAGGGGCTACGTCTAACGTGTTTACAAGTTGTATCATTGATTACCTCAAAACTACGTGCAGTTTTTACAAACAAATTACCATATTTATTGATAGATGTAACTACCAAAACAGAAATAAGATTTTAGCGGATGCATTTAGTGATTTTGCTTATTTTTAAAAAGTAGAAGTGGAACAAATCGTTCTGCAAAAGGGACATACAATTATGGAGGTAGATATCGTTGCACACTCCACTATAGAACCTAACATTCAACCCCTTATTTATGCACCTCAAAATTATGTAACGAGAATGTGTCAGGCTCGATCCAAACAACCGTATGACATCAGAGACGTTCTATATATATTTTTAAAAACTATGAGTATCTCACTAGTAATTTTCAGTCTATCAAACCCGATAAAAAAAAGTGTGATCCCACTGTGAATGATATCAAATGGTTCTTGTATAAGTGTGATGGTGAAACATACTTCAAACTTTGCCATCCACGCCATCCATAGTTATATAATCCTTTTTCAACAAAGGCGTTTTCCTCGGGAAAACCCAGAATAGAACATTGTACAATAGACCTTTAGCAATAACTCGATCTAAGTTCAATCAGCTACAGGACCTTAAGCCATTTATTGACCGTGACTACCATCCATTTTATGGTTGTTTAAAACATACACCTGATTAATGTCTTTTTTTTTTCAAAAATAATAAAATGTAAATTTACTATAATTTTTATCAATACCTGCTACGTGCCAATATTTGACAATTATTTATAAAGATTATAAGTACATAAATTACTCTAACTTGGTAAAAACGACTAAACTGTTACATTTAATACTTCAATATTAAATAAAGTTATCTATAACTCTCATAAAGTTAATTTAAAATTGTTTTCAAAAATCTGGCTCATATAAAATTTTTCAGGAGAATGTTTTATTGAATATCTCAAAGTATACTTTAGGCTCATAGCAGATGTTCATTTGACAAGCACGTAATAACCTTATTCGTTCAAGTTTAATTTAACACATTTATTAAATTCATTAATTGGAAGGTTTTTCATATAATTAGAAAGTTTATTATAAAAACGTATACATTGGCCTATGAAAGAATGGCTTACTCTGTGGAGACGAGACATCTACAGCAAGATTAATTTTGTTCCTTGTATTGACACAGTGTATATCTTCAATTTCTTTTAAATGACCTTATATTTCTGTGAACATATTACATTAAACTATCTATTACCCGCGCCGTTGCCTACGTGGTTAATGGTCCCAGAGGGATAAAACTATCCTATGTATTAATCTAAGTTACACTGTATGAAAGTGCCAAATTTCATGCAAATCCGGTTTAGCAGTATTTGCGTGAAGTAACAAACAAGAAGTGGAATTTGGATTTCTTTGAACTTCTCTCTCAGGGAAACTGTTAGGCCAAGGTTATAGCTCTCTTTTGTAAGTGTTCGTACGGTACCACTGGTGGTTGAGTGGAATATTTTTGACCAAAGTTACTTTCAGTGTACAGAATTTACTTTTTCGCCGTTCTGTGATAAGCATAGATAATAATAATAAACAAATAACAATAAACTGATTCGCAATTATCACTAAGGTCAGCCGCTATTAGTCATCATTAAACGTCATTGTGGTGTTAAATATCTTTCACGGTGATTTACTTTTTATAAATCTGCTTCGAGGGGCATCGATTGGCGAAAATGGAATTTGAACCTGTAGACAATTATAAAATTTGTAATATTAGAATTTAAATTATTTTAATAAAGAAGATTAAAAACACACTGTATATCTGCTTATTTACAAAAACTCTTCATAGCGCTCAATTCCATTTTTTTAGTCAACTTTGAAAAAAGTTTGAGAAAGAGAAGATTATGCTGTCGACTTTCCGTCTACGCCGTTATTTCAACCGATTTTAACTATTTTACATACCTACATACATACATACACATCTTCACGCCAAGTTCCTTAAGTGTTAGGACGAGAGTATCGAGTGCCAAACCTCACGATCCGGACAAACATGTGTTAACATCTTAACTTGCTACATCTTAACTTTCAAACAAAAATATCTGCATCAAAATTTGTCAACCCCTTCAAAAGTAATTGCCATTGACATAAGTACATTTTGAGTGGGGTTAAAACTGTAAATATTTTACCCTTAGAAATAAAACATCTGCACTAAATAACCTTCATTTTAATAAAAGGGAAAGATATAACATCAGCACAGATTACATACAGACAATAATAAGTATTGCCACTTATGTCTATGCAAAAGCATAACTTAACAAAAAAAAAACGCATCACAATTGTTTCAGAGCTACGATGACACAGACCAACACATCTACACACACAAAAAGTTCAACTTACAACACCTCTCTTCCATGATATGCTTTAGAAGAACTGCAAAGATTACATAACATACATGATACCGTTACTTTATAATTATCATAATCAGCAACAAGGGCTGTCTCCCAGGAGACCGTACCTCGACTTGGTACTGCATTCTGATAACTGGGTGGACTTGATGGAGGAGAAGTGGCTCGTTGCTCGGCATTAGACGCCGGGTGCAAGAGATATCTTTGTCGCCGAGACAGGCGGCGACGGTGTTGTGTAGTGTCTTGAGATTTTGTGTTTGTGTTTGGAGGGTGCTGAATTTGCCGCAGTTAATGGATCCGGAGGATCCGACAGGACGAGCCGCGGCTGATAATATGTTTCCAGCTTTATAGTATGTTTGTGATTTTAAAAATAGAACAGATTTTATCTGTGACTCCATATGTACTTACGGGACAGATAAGATTATCATTATATAAACACAAAACGTATTTTTGTTAATGTCTTGATGCTGTTGTGTAATGCACAAAGTAGTTTTTGTTATGTAAATAAGTACTTTCTGGATACTTTGAAAAAAACTGTAAGTAATTTTATTTGGTTGTCATTAAAGTAAAAAAGCTATGCAGCAGCTTGATTCAGGAATTCATACTTGTTGGAATACAATGTTTGTGCTTACTATTGAATCAATATTCATTCAATGTTTCATCTTGAAGGGTTTGGTAGCTGGTAGATATAAATGACCTAAGTCCTGGTTATATAGTTTTTTCATGATATTAGAAGGCAAACAAGCAGACGGATTTCCTGATGGTAAGAAATTCCCGCCGCCTAGAGACACCATAGGTGGAAACGGTGCGTTGCCATCCCGACGCCGCGATGTTAGGACTCGAACAAAAGTAAGTTTACCGGCTACCTTACCCTCCAAACCGGAACGCGTCATGACGTTTTGGCGACGGGAATAGGCAAGGCGGCGGTACCTACCAATCCGATTGAGTCGCTGCGTAACTCTCCCACCTAGTCAGATGTCACGGTGTTAGTGACGGTAAGCCTATGCTTACCTTTTACGAGCGGTCTGGCAGGAAGGCAGATGGATGGGAAAGAAGCCCGGACCAACAAGGGGAAAACGACACTTTTTCAATCAAGATTTAGATTTTCTCTTATCATCGTGAGACCTATCAGATTGCTAGCTATTAATGTGCAAGTTTTCACTTACAAAAGTATCGATCTTAAAGGAATTTCTATGTGTTTTCACATTTTTTTGTCACTTAACTCATCAAGTGAAAATCACTTTGCGACGGAATTGATTATTTTTGGTATATGTACTCAAACAATTTTGATTGAAACTAAACCAATTAAAATCTATGGAATAGAATAATATTTTATATCAAAGACTATACCTAGATTTGGCACTTGAGTTGCGTTTATATAATCAAAAATATACAACCACAGCCGATCAACTATGATTCACATCTCATTCATCTAAATTGGTCAAGACAAAAAAACAAACAATATTTTGAAGATTTTTGGCTGTAATTAGAAATAATTGATATATTTGATAGTAACGCTCCCAACAACTATTATTTTGTCGAGCTCATATTGCGGGTGATTAGATATTTTCATTTTATGGCTTGATGTTTGAAAACTTAATTTGTTTATAGAGTCACCAACTTATCTGTTTAGAAGTTATATTAGAACTAAACCTGTATTTCGAGGAAAATACTTTCGCTGTCAGTTTATGAAGAGTGATCAACGAAAATGAAATTCCCAAACTTCTTTTTTTTGTTTTGTTATTATTATCGTTATTTTTTAGCTAAAATTATCAATCAGAAACACTAAACACCACACTAGCGATGCCGTTTGCTAAACAATAAGTTGGTGCCACTATACTACAACATTAGGTAACTTTTGGAGCTTAGTTATATTCGGTAAGATTCGGTAATCTACCTAAATTGTTGATTTACAGCTAAATTGAAAAGATTGCAATAAAAATCTATATTAATCGTTATATAGACCATAGACCAAATACTATTAAGATTTAGACTAATCATATATATCTAAGCTATAGACTTATAGCTTCATGGACTAAATACTATAGAGACTATCAAAAATCGTTAACATTTCATCGTTAAGCTTTAGTGATGGATATCGTTCACAAAGCGATCGTTAAAGTAACCGATTTTGTCCCAAATATAATATACCTACATCAAACATAATTATTTATTCTTAATAATATGTAATCTTATACGTTAATTAATTTATATACGTTATCAATGAACTTTTCTGTCATTTATTTACCAAGTACTTATATTTCTTACTTTATTAAACTGTATACACTCAGTGATCATTCCGTGTTTTCAAAGAATAATAATAGCCTGTAGGGTTACTCTTAAATATCGATTTCATGCAAATTTGAATTTAAAATAGAATGTCATTTTAGGTACTCTTTTATACTGTTATTAACATCACAAGTTCCGAAAAATTTCAATGAATCTGATAAAATAACTTATTGTTTATAAGTAACTAAATGTTGTTAACTTAATATGTTATTTTTAAAATAAGAATTTCTTATTGTTATAATTATATAGGAAAGTTTTTTTGTGAAAATTAAAAATTGTGGTTATATAGAAGTAAGATTTTTATTTGTTGTGCTTAAATTTGAACTAAATTAAACTTTGAACATATTCATGCCAGTTCTTGATTTAACTGGTTTAAAGACCACAACTTTTTATCAACACTACAACGTGTACGTTCAAACCCTGTTATAGCAAATAAAGATTTTGATTTTAATAATTCGCTAGTACGGTGCTTAAGAGTAATGAATGAATGAATGAAATCTTTACTGTGCACAATTAAAGTTATTACAAAATAAGTACAATTAAGTATTAAGAAGAGCATTTTATTATAGTTTGTAGCACACAAAAGCTGGTCTTATCGCCAAACAAAGCGATATCTACCTAATAAAAAGATTAAAACATACAAAAATTATCATAACCATAAGATTAAAACATAAATAATAACAATAAGGAGAAAACCGACAGTAATATAAATGTAAATCTAAAATAAACAAGATACACCATTTCAGTTTAAGACATAACAATGTTACATAATTTAAATGGAAGTAAATACCATATCAGTTATCACAAACACAACTTTGTCTTTTCAATTAATGTAATTTTAGTAAAGTTTTAAAAGTAATGAAATTATGTGCAAGTTTTATATTAGTTGGTAAACTATTCCATAACTTAACAGCCTTCACAGTAAATGAGCGCCCATAGAAATTTGTGTGATGTATGAGCAGCAGATGCATGAGTAGATTTACCAAAAAGAAATATCAGACTCCAATTTCTGATTTGGTTGAAATTGAGATTCAAGAGTAACCGTTCTGGTCTAACTCATCTACTTTATTTTTTAACAATCTACATGTTTTGTTCATACATAAGGATTTTTAATGTGTGTTTGTATATTGTGTGTTTTTAAGCATGTAATAGTGGATTGTTTTTTATTATTTTAACTGGACGAATTTTAAGTGTATAACGAATTTTGTAATAGCGAAATAAAGACATCGAATTGAAATGAATTTAAAAAACCATTTCAACAGCACTTTGCCATCAGTGGTCTAATTGGTAATAACCATATGAATCTCGCTCCAAGCATATGGTCTATTCCACCCAAGGGGCCTGAACCAACCCGGAAAGGATCAGGAAATTATCTAAATTGAGTTCTTTTTTACTGCTAATTGTCTCAAGTTACTGCTGGCTCTCGATGAGGTAGCTTTACGAACTGTGTCCTCCCTGTCTATGAATTCGTGTTCATAGTTCAATGTCGAGTATAATCTTATGCATGTATGACGATATTAATTTGAAGTCTATTTCTGTCATTTGTACCACACTACATTGCAACAGAGGCCATTCATGATGTTTTCATATAGTAACAATACGTGTTCACTAACGCACTTGTTTGATTTTGTTGTACACGAAAATTAATAATACTTCCGTGCTAATGTGATAGTTTAAAAAGAAATGAGTTTTCAATAAATGTATGTATGGTATTTTCTTTAAATAAACTACCAAGATGTAAACCCTACTATAATTGGTTGATTACATTTTACTCGTCCATGATTTCCACTTGTCTGCTAACTCATACAATGTTTCTAAGAATTAGATATGTCGTAATATTTATATAATAGATTGTGAAGATTAGCTGTTGCTATATAAATGGGGTTAAACAATCCAACAGCTTAGAATCAACTGTTTTATTTCAGCAAAATTGGTAAATAGATGTGTAGTTTATTTTTCTGTGTGCAAATATTATTAATTCAATATAATGCGTTGTGTTTTTTGACTAAGTTGAAATGAAGGTACATATTTTTTTATCTTTGGACAAAAATATTAAAATACTAAATTCACACTATGTTTCTCAGAATTCCTACATATATTTATTAATTTGTTAGTTTAATTGTGCACAATTAAAAGTTAATTCATTTGTTTTCTCATTCATACATTTTTAACAAATATGTTTAATCTACGTGTATTGCTACTTTAAACTACCAAAGCCCAAATCCCCCACGAAGCCACAACTGACACACAAAAAAATCGCCCACAAAGTATTTAATCATAAAATATCTTGCTAGCTAGGTCACGGGCTATAAAATAGCATTAATTTAAACCAGATAAATATGATTTCTTATAAATATTTAATCCTCTTAAACTATACTTAATGTTAGTATTTAGGACAAGAATTTGGTTGCGGAATGTTAGGTAGTTTCAAAAACTTTAAAATAAATAATTGTTGCAGAAAAAGGTAGCTTCACTCTTCAACAATGGAAAAATCCGTGCAAATTGTAGAAGGTCTTTTAAAACAAATTGCTAGAGAGCAACAATATGAAGATCACAAACTAACAATTAAACAGATAACCAGTGGAGGGGCCAATTATAGCAGTTACATTTATACTGCTACAATATCTTCCCCAGGAAAAGAAGACCTAAAATTATTTTTCAAAATTGCTGCTTTGGGGGCGAAGATGAGAGAAATGGCCGTACAAATTTATAGCAACGAAGTTTTCTTTTACACAAAATTTATGGATATTTGCAGACAATTAGAAATGGAGCATGAAATTCCACATGAACATAAATTTCGCACAGCAAAATATTACGGATCGTCAATGAAAGAGTTGTTTGAGACTTTAGTATTAGAAGATTTATTCGCCAGTGGTTATCAAAATTTTGATCGGTTCACGGACTTGACATGGGATGTAACCGCCGAAAGCTTAGAACAATTAGCAAAGTTTCATGCTTTATCAATGGCCTTATCCGTCCAGAAACCTGAAGTTTTTGGAATGGTTAAACAAAGTTTCAAGCTTGCTGTAACTGAGGAATTTAGTAAAGAGTATATTAGAAGCCTTATGACTAAAGTGATTGAAGCAACAGAAGATAAGAATAAAGAGCGTATAGCTAACTTCATCGACAACTGTTTAAAAAGTGAGAATTTCTATTACTTTTGTAAACCCATAAGAAAAGAAGTAATAACCCACGGGGACTATCGACCAAACAATTTAATGTATAAAGTAGAGGTAGGTCAATTATAATAAGTGTTTTTAGGAAAGTTACTCGTATAATAAAGGATGATTCAGTTAAATAAAAAATTAAATAAAGTTAGAAAATGGGACAGATTTCGATACCATACTATTACTTTTATCGTACATCTTAATTAATTTAATGTCATAAATATGTCATTTTTGAAATTTTCATCCAAATTTTGATTTTCGATCCGAAATTTTAGTGTGGTTGCAAACATGTTTTAAAAAATATTCCAGCATGTTAAAACCTATTTATTTCCCTAAAATAAATTAAAAAGAATATGTCTTTGGCGCCGTCGTGAAAGAATATGGTTGTATTTTTTCGTAATTATTGACTTTCGTGTAGATAGTGAGTAAAAATAGAAAATTTCGGTGGCATTTAGTTCAATTTTGTTCTCTCAAAGAGCACAAATAAAATGTTTACAATGAAATTAGTATACTTAAAACTCTGACATAAAATTCTAATAATACTTATGATTATTAAATAAGAAATTTAGAAAAAAAATGAAAATAAATAACAATAAAAGTAGTTTACCAATGCGGAAGCCGTAGCGGAATAGCCTAAAGATCTTGGCCTGTCTCAGGAAGGGACAAATAAATTGAAAAAAAATAGGCAGTTTTGACGCCATCGTGAAAGAAGACTGAAGATGGTCGTAGTTTTGACGTAATTATTGTACTTCGTTTATTTTAATTATTAAAAAATTAGTCAATCTAGGTGACATTTAGTTTAATTTTTAGTCGTTATGGAATGTAATGTCAGTCTTGAGTAAAGCAGTGGCCACCTTACTCTAGCTCATTTTTTGAGAATAGGTAAAAACGAGGAAATACACGATACCATATCTTTTTATAAACATTTCACTTGTGCACTTTGAACAAAAATATACAATATATCACCAAAATTGACTAATTTTACTCTATATAAACGCGAAATTCAATAATCACGAATCAACTGCGACCAGCGTTTCTCGTATAATAACTACGTATAATAAGTATAGGTCATGTGTCATATATTATTGAATCTCATTTTTAAAACTTCCTTTCCCCTATAACTTTGAATCTTGATAATACATTTTAGTAATAAATATGAAAATCTTACATTAAATGTCATATTTTCATTCTTGTTAATTTTAACTTTTTTATATGTCATTACAGAATGGAAAATTCAAAGTGGTAATACTCGACCATCAAACTCTTCATACTGGAAGTCCTATCCTTGATTTTATGTCCTTTATTTTTTACGGGTTACATAATGAGTCTCATAGAAAATATTTTAAAACTGCAAAAGACCATTACTATAATGAACTAAGTGCAGCTTTACGTCGTCTTAAAGTTGATCCCAATGAAGCATACAGCCGTGAAGACTTTGAATATGAATTAAAAGAGGTTGGTACTAATGAAATCATAAAATTAACTAAACTAAATAAATTAATTTATGTGGTGTAGTTTAGCTTGAGAACTATTATTATTTTAAGTCGCAATTTGATAATTCTTTTTTCCAAAGATACCAAATAGTTCCAAAATGGCCTTAAATATTATTTAAAATTCACTGGTTGGATCATGATAAAACTAATAATATTCCGATGTAGTACCACACATATTAATTATAAAAAGAACCGTCAAAATCGGTTGGCTATTGACCTAGTAACCGCGTAAGAAGCAACGCGAAAGCAACGTAAAAATTAAAAAAAAAACATGCATTCAAATTGAGAACCTCTTACATTTTTGGAGTCGTTAAAAATTAAAATAAAAGTAATTGTACAAACAGTGTTGTTTTAAAGAGAAGATATTGTTGTAATAACACAAACTCACATAATGAACACTCACAAAATGAACCCATTTCTTCTTACATTGATTTAAAAACTAAAAATCTGTAAAGTGAATTATAACTTATAATGACCCAGTGCCGATAATAAGATATGTAGAATAGAGTGTTAAATGTATGAGGCCAAGCTGATAATATTATTGTTGTAAAAATATTTTATTTCAGGCTTTACCATTTGCTCTCACGTTTGGTTTTTGCGGTCTTCTCGTGGTAACAGTGAATGAAGATGACGCACCAACAGAAATAGAAAACCTCGGAGTTGAAGATTTTGCGTTTACACCCAATGAAACCTATCGGATTAGACTAAAGAGCCTTATAGACTTTTACACTGAAATTGGAGTCATACCATAGTTTTCAGATCATAACCGTCCGTTGGTCGAGGACTAACGTACACGCCGAACCTAACCAAGAGGCTCGGATTCGATTTCTTACGGTGGCTGGTACAAATGTACTTGTTTTATGATATTCAAGGCGAAAAAGCAGACGGATTTCCTGATGGTAAGAAATTCACGCCACCTAGAGACACCAAAGGTGGTAATGGTGCATCATTGGTGCATTACCAACCTGAAGCCGGGATGTTAGGCCTCTAGCAAAAGCAAGTTTACCTGCTACCTTATCCTCTGAACCAGGACACGTCAGCAGGAAGCGCTGACGATATAGCGGCAGGAATAGGTAATTATGTGCTTTAGTCTATCACATAATAAAATTACGTAGATTTATTCGTACATAGTTTTACAACTATTTAAGTTCAATCTTACAGAAAGCTATGTACTCAATAAAGTTTATTTTTGAGAAGCAAAAGCAATATTTACAAAATCTACTTACAAATTGAATTCAACAAGTGCTGTTAATGGATGATAGTATTATATTTAATGTTTTTTGGTTTAATGTGTAAGCATAACCGAGAGTACTTTCTTAATGTTATATAAATTTTCCTAAAAATAAAATAAAAAATACTTTACACTTGTAATTTAGTTTATTTAAAAAAATATCAGAAAATTCCCAATTTCGTATAAAATTCTATGTATTCTTTTATTTTTGTTTGAATAGTTCATTTGGATTCACTGCGAAGTCTTTTATGTTCATATTTTTGAGATCCTTAGGGGCATCTTCTTCACTAACAGTCACCATAAGAAGTCCAGATAGACCTATCAAAACATTGTAAGGCAGAAGTTGGAAAATTTAAAATTAAATTGAATTGGAAATTATTGGAAGCAATATTCATTGTATTTTTCCTACTTAATTAAATTCATTATCGTCATCGGCATACCAAAATGATAAGAAATCAAACATTAACATTAAAAAAGTTTCACCTGTTTGTACTCATATTCAAAGTCCTTTTTGCTGTAAACATAGTTTGGTTCTATTTTGAGTCTTCTTAAAGCTGCATGCAGTTCAGATACATAAAGATCTAAAGTTGTTTGATAATATTTTTCACGCATTTCAAGATCAAAACTCAAATCTATAAAATACAGCAGATCAAACACAGGAAATCCATAGCGCCATGTTTGAAAATCTAAAATCACAATTTGGCACGCTCCATTCTGAAAAAAAATATTACAATAATTATTAAACATCAATTAATGTTACCAAATAACGCTGTTTTCATTTCGAATTGTGCAAATAATATAGACGTAGTAAAACTGCAACAAAACCGACTCCTGTTTTCTTTTCATGTCTCCTACATAATCCAATCTTATGGGACCTCTAAATCAACACCTACTTGATAAAAAAAAAGTCATCAAAATCCTTACATAATTATGGGAGCAACCGAGTAACTTTTGAAAGAATAAAAACCTGTAATCACTTTTTTCCGTAAAAATATTTTCAGAAATTACAATGAACTACTTATTTGATTTCATAGTTGTTATAAATTCTACGTGATATAATCGTAAAAAGTTAAGAGCTCCGAATCATCACGTTTGTAAAGGGTAGTAGTAGTAGGAACGGAAAGGTAGGCAGTTCTTCAGAAATCGGTTGGAGTTAGTTACAAGACGATAAATTTTCAAGACCATGACAGTAAAAACATATTTTCGTTAGCATTTTATTACTACTCCCGATTAAATATTTTCGAGTATATATACCGTAAGCAACGCAAATATGGAGGATATGTATCTATAGTTACAAAAAAATTTCGTTGCTTATAACACCTATCTAATATCTTGCCATATATTACTCTACACTTACGTTGATTTTATACATTAAATTATTTAGCCTATAGTCTCCGTGAATAATCACAGATTTTCTAACTGGCTGAAAAGCATAGTTGAAGAATTTCTCATTATTTAGAACTTTGTCTATAAATTCTTTAACACGTTCTTTATCATTTTCTTCTGTTCCTTCAAGAGCTTTCTCAGACATACTGTGTAATACCCTTGTTTTGTTGCTTCGTATTTTTCAGGATATGTTTTGGATAAACCTAAGGACAGTGCATGAAACTTGGCCAGTTGTTTAACACTTTCTTGAACTTGATCCCAAGTTACAGAAGCGAATCTATTAAACTGTTGGTAACCACTTGCGACCAAATCTACCAATAATAAAACTTCTTTTAAATATTCTTCTTGTGACGACCCATAAAACTTAGAAATACATAACTTGTCAGCATCAGCAATTTTATGTTCATTTTCCAAATCTCTACATTTTATGCAACTCCGTATAGAAGTATAGCTCAACTGCATATATACGTTATGACCTTCACCTTGTTTTCTAATTTCTTCTGACATTGCAGCTATTTTGGCAAACACCTTTAAATCTTCTTTTTCTGGTCCCGATATAGTGTTAAGGTACAAAAACCCAGTGTAGTTTGCACCTCCGGTTGATATCTGTTTAGTTGTGATTTTAAAGATTTCAATATTTTTTTTCTATCGCTATCTTTTCTAATAGGGATTCTAAATGTTTTGGTGTATTTTCTTCCATTGTAAAAGTTGAAAATTATTGTAATTATAACATATGACAAAATTTATTTTTTGGAATTGCTACTATTCTTCTACTCAAAGATCCTAGTATCTTATTCTAAAATCATCTACTATTATTTTCACTTGTTTTAACTCATCACTTTCTTGAATCTTGTCATTTGCTACTCTTATGTTGTAATGTTTCAAATTACAGTAAATAAATTCACTTTATTTGTCCACGTATTTTTATTTTAAAGTGTAATCATATTTTATATCTTTTATATCGTATTATCACTCACTCCAGACTATTTAGCAATGTTATCAAAAATTACTTTTACGAACGTAATGAATCACTAAAAACATTTTGGTACTTAGTGTAATATTGAAATTATTGTTGTATTCATAATTTATTATAATTATTATTCTTCGCTTCACAAAAACGACTAAAACTGTGTAAACAAAAATTTATTATCCTGCATATTTAAATAATATATCTCATTTAAGCAAATATTTGATAACTAGATGCTACGTGCGGTTATGTTCGTATTATGATAAAGTATTTAGTTATATACATAAAAGTAAATCACCATTTCGCGTGGTCCTCGCATAACGCCTAAAGGGCTGGATCAAATTTGATAATTCTTTTTGTGATATTAGTCGTTGTCAGGAGAAGGTGCTTCTGAAAAGAAAAATCGGGAAATAGAATGAAACATAGGAAAAATAATGCTTTAATCCATACAGCTGTTAATGTCAAGCGATACGAAGTTCGCAAGGTCGGCTAATATAACATAGTCTTTACCTAAATACTAGCTGTTTCGGCAAACTACATTCCACCCTTTCAGTTTGTATGGGAAAAATTAAAATGTTGATTTTCCTAAATTCCTCACAGTCGAACGGGATAAAAAAGTGTCCTTTAAGCCAAATCGGTTCAGCCGTTTTTGAGTTACAAATAGTGTAATTAACATGACTTTCTTTTATGTATATAGAGATAATATTATATTCTTCAACTTATGTGTTTTTTTTTGATATTGGAAAAAATTTTTTTTAATTTTTTTAACGAATTAATTAAACAAAGTTTATGACGGACATAAAACGGTGATCAAAGTCACTGAAGATTTCTGGTTTACTATTAGTAATAAATCGTCTTACTCGGTGTTCTTCGTTCCATAAATCTATCTCCCCAGTCCGTTTCTTGATTTGTGTTCTTCTCGTACTCAATGTGTTCGACTTGAGGGTTTCAGATCAGGTTATTGTGATCTAGTTGCAGGAGTTCCAAAGGGTGAGGTCCTTTCTCCCATCCTAATTTCTGTGTTCATTATTATGATTATCATAATTAGCAATTTATATGCGTATGACCTGCAACTGTTACGTCATTTTTTGCCTCTAGATGTAGTAGATGAAGTCAATGCTATGAATGACGACCTTGGCTTCAAATGGGCTTCTTCGTTGGGTTTGGTAGTGAACCCCGCTAAATCTCATTCCCTCCTTATTGGCAACCGTTTCTCCCGTGTTACTCTATCTAACATTATGATCCCTCCTTTAATTTATAATGGTGTTATTATACCTTATAATAAATTAGCTAAAAACCTTGGTCTGACTTTGAGTGAAGATTTTAGTTGGAGTGACACGTTACTGAAATCTCTAAAAAAGTGTTGTACACCTTTCATTCTATCAAGTGCTTACAAAAATTTCTGCCTTCCAAAACAAAGATAGTGTTAGTTCAAGCACTTATTCTTTCATTATTGGATTATGCTGATATTTGTTATCCTGATGTTACTCAGGAATGAACGTAAGCAAAAGCGTCTGCAAAATGTAGGAATCCGCTTATTTTCGGTCTGAAGAAATTTGATCATATCTCCATGTTCAGAGAGCGGCTTAAGTGGCTTCCCATTCGTGAGCGTACAAACCTTCATTATCTCTGTTTCCTTTACAAAGTTATATTTAATGCTGCCTCTCTTGAATAGTACGAGCGTTTTACATTTTTACACCCTTTTGATTCGGATTGACGACCTCACCTGCGTGAAATTTTGAGATTGCCTTGCAGTTCCATTAAGTCGTATAAACTTTTTTTACGTTTATTGCCGTGAAAATATGAAATTCAATGCCTTAAGAAATTCGGAGTATTAAATCATTAACAGCTTTCAAGAAAGCAGCAATAGAGCGTTTTGGTGCATTATATAATTAGTATGTCAGCACTTTAGTCATAATTAGGAATTTAGTTTGTGTTTTTTTGCGAAACATCAACGAAAAACACGTACTTTGCGAAACAACAATGAAAAACACGAATTGAAAAAAAAATAGACTTTTTTAAGGGAAACTTTTTAGTAACATTGCGCACATTTTTTGGAATGGGTAGAAACATCTAAATACGCGTCAGGACACGTGACCTGATCGAAAATTCGTAAGACGCCGTAAAGCGCTTGCGCGAATGATCGTGTTGTCATGTTTGTGTACGATAGCGCAATAAATGAATATTGTATTTTACCACGTAAATGATAGTACTCGTACTTTCATACTGATAATTAAAGCAATTCGTGCAAAATTATTCCCTAATCATTCCAAAATATCAAAAATGCACAACGTTAATATTCAAATTTTCACTTCTGCCGGCACTCTCGGAGTGCAACAAGGGATTTATTTAAATTGTGACCAACATCATAAGATATGCAGAGGAATCCAAAAAGATTTGTATTTATTTTAAATTATTAACGTATGCAATAAGTATTTAAGGTAAAGAACTAGTGTTATGTCATTGTAGTTAATGAAGAAAATATATCATCTTATGTAAATCTTCCTTGAAACCGCCAAGCCCATATTTACAAGTATGACCTTAGCAGCTTATACACTGATTTTAACTTGTAAGTAAAACCAACATAAACCTAAACTAAACTCAAACAAAAAAAGCGCATCAAAATCGACCTATTCAATTACACACACAAACAGACAATCCTTTTCCGTCGAGAGCAAAAAATCAATTTTTGCATGTTCATATGAGTCATTTAATTTATGCTATAATCCATTTTTAATATCTTATCTTCCCTTCTTATCTTGCTTATTTAATTTTTTTATTGATATTTTTTTGGAAAATCATCCTTTGTAAGCCAGAACAATAAAAAAAATCATTTCAATAATTATTGAAGTTTTCATCATTCTAAGAGCTCTGACACACGAACGGCATGTCACCAACAGCATAGGTAACTGCAGTCGTCGACACATGTCGGCGGCAGCAGTCAATACGTCGACTACTGCCGTCGACAGGCGACGGCCGCAGTTACCTATATCGTTGGTGACATGCCGCTCGTGTGTAAGAGCACTTAGTGTTTCATTTTTAACGATTGTCACATGTCATAGAATACTTCCAGAAGACTCACTGACAAGCGAAAGCTAGGGTATAAGAAGATACTAACCTGATGACCGCCATGTTGGTCGAGGAGTTAGTGCACACGCCCAACGCCAACCGCGAGGTTCGGGTTTCATTCCCGGCAGGAGCAGTCATTACTCATTTGTGTGATGAACATCTAAGTATCTATATTTCCGGGTTTTGGTGTTTATTAAATTTATTTTTATATCTACTTAAGTATCTCTATGTATTATCGGTGGTTAATATTCGTAACACAAGCATATAATGTGTTTACTTTGGGGCTAGATCAATTTGTGTATTTTTTTCAGTCATATGTAAATTTAATTTATTCGTACTTATCTTTATGCTCTAGTGGTCTATTTTTGGACTTTATGAGGTCCTGAATCTGATCCCCAGATCAACCAACAACATAAATAAAAGTATCTTCACGCCCATATCCCCGAAGAGGTAGGCAGAGGCACAACCAGGGCACCCACGACTAGCCGAAGATACTAAGTCCCATAATGTGAAAGGTGGCAAGCCTATCGCTAACCGGCACGTTTGCAATCCCGACCAACATTTTTTTTTATTAGAAAATTAGAAAAACCCAATTTTCTTTTTGTTGGCCGACCCGGGATTCGAACCCGAGAGCATGCAGTCGAGTCCAACACCCGGACTGCTCGACCACAGAGGCGACACATAAATAATAAACTAGTATTGTGTATATGCTCGGTCAGCGATTGTCTTTCAACCTATAACCTCGTAGGACTTAGTATTTTCACCTAGTCATGGGTTGTTGTGCCTCTACCTACCTCTTTGCTTTTCGTGATTACGGGCATGAATGTCCTTTTTTATTTATACTTACAAACTAGTAAGCAAAATTGAAGGTTAACAAGTTAGCAGGATGCTCATTTGCGCTGGCCGGTGCAAAAAAAATTGCGGCAAAAAAAGGTGAAATGTTAAGTTGGTTTGCTACCAATTGCACTGCCATCTTATATTGTCGCCATAACGTAATGCTTGTCACTGTTGTGTTCCAGTTTGGTAGATAAGGTATCAGGTAAATTAACTACATATTACAAGAGATTATAATCCCAGTAATTATAATCCCAACAAAAAGAAAATTGTATTTTTCCAATTTTCTTATAATAAAAAAATGTTGGTCGGGATTGGAAATGTGCCCGGTTGGCGATAGGCTTGCCACCTATCACATTGTGGGACTTAGTATCTTCGGCTAGTCGTGGGTGCCCTGGTTGTGCCTCTGCCTACCTCTTCGGGGATATGGGCGTGAAGATACTTTGTAATCCCAGTACTAGGTTTGCAACATTACACTTTGGATTCTTTGGACGAAAATGAAAGTTATATATTTCCTTGTTATTTTAAATTAAATATGTTTTATAAATATAGTAGCATAACGTTTCGTTTTTGAATGCAGCTAAAACAAATTCTGAAAAAAATCTGTAGTTAGAAATAAGCTCGTATTTTGTTCATTTTTACTTCTCCTGTATTATGATTATTTTTGCTTATTGTGTGCGAAGTATTAAATAAATAAAAGTAAATTAAACAAAACTGACAAACAAATACAAGAAATAAACTTGACACACCATTATTTATTTTAATTATTAATTATTATTTATTTATATTAACAATATTTACATTGAAACTATGTAACAAATAATAACATTTATCCATAATAAAAAAAGATTTATTACATTTAAAGTTTTTATATCCCTTTTTAAACAATAAACAACTTACTTTCACTTTACATAAATTATATTTTACAAAAGGTCACACACACTTCGTATGATATCGTAAATACAATAATTACATGCGTTGTATTCATAATTAGATATGGAACAATTCTATACGGAAAAATCGATACACAATTCCGTCGACAACTCCAAACATACGTCAGATATTTTCCGGGCAGAGTTTTAATGGATTTGGAAGAAATCTCGTTTCGATTTTTCGAAAGAGAATACCGTTACGTGTTTACAAACGTGTGTGGCTTAAAAGTTCTATAAAATCATCTGTCGTTCGCGATCCATTCATTGTTTTATACCTTTAAGGCCCGCCACATAAAAAAAAATTGTGCGTGTACTAGCGTACACTCGTAAAAAGTGAAGAAGTGAAACTTCTTTATGATGTTATTTTTCAAAAAATAATTTACTATATGCAACTTTACAGAAATTGGTTAAATAAAGTTTATTGCCAAACCCTACTCCGCTGGAGAAAGAATACTTCGAATCACGCGTGGTAGGGATAAGAAATAGATGGCGCGTAACGGAGAAATGTGACGCGTAACGAAAAAATGTTACACTATTTTTTTTTTCAACCCCGATAAAGAAGTTTTACTTCAAATACATATAGAACTTACTTAGTATTATATTACATTACACATTATATTTACATTAAGTATGAAAAAAAATTGGAACTTATTAAATCCAAACAAATCCTAACAAACACGGCTGAAAGATTACTTAGAAATTCCGTAAACAAACTGCGGTACATCTAAATAAATATTTAATGTGGAATATCTCATTTATGTTATGTATTAAATAATAACAATATATAGTAAAAGGTTATTGTATTTTCTCGCTATAATATTTATACGTTAATTTTTTTCTTAAGTGTATTCTAATAAATGTTTTTTTTTTAATTCACACTCGATCTTCCTTAGACAGAAATGCAAAAGCAATGAGATTTCCGAATACGGTTTTTTGATTCGGAAACCTAATAAGGAAACCGTATATGAGCGCCGGCTTTAAAAACCGGACGCATAGAATTAACGGATACTAGTTTTTTCCGATTGGAAAAAATAAGAATTGATTTATAAACTTATTTATTTATTTTATTAAGACAAGAAAAAATTGCCTCAGACAGGAATTGAACACGGCAACATTTTTTTTTTATGGTTTAAAGAATAGCTAAAATCATCAGTAACATAAATGGCAAAACATTGTTAGCGAGAGACATAGATTACGGGTTCGCTTCCTTTTCTAAAGTTTTTGTTTCAAAATCATGAATGTTTATTTTTACTAACATGGGAACTAGTTAATTTTAAAGGTACAAATTTCAAACTTTGTTACATCAACTATCACAATTATTATAGCAATTCATATCATAACGAATAACATCGAACTCTGATCATTGTTCGTATCTTATGAATGAAACGGCAAAGTCCATTTTTCTTTTGTAATATTTCGACTTTCATACATGTGATAAAAAACAGTATAATGTAATATAGGACCTGGGTTAGTAAAGATTTGTAGACAGAGTAATTTCCCCATCCAACTGATATTTCTATTTCAGTTTAGGTCGTATTTACAGTGTTGTACATAGCTTTTAAATAATAATAGTATAATACCTAAATGAGGGGGAAACGTGAAAACAGGTAAGTGCAAGGTCTCACATGTAAACGTACAGTTAAATTTGTGGTATGTAATACAAACTTACAAGTATGTGCAGCATAGAATACGTATAATACTAACGTAGCATCTTAGAGTATTTTCCATGAGTTAGTATGGATTACATTCGGTAAGTTACGTGTCGAAATCTATGACACTTTTGATCTAGAAATGTGTTTCTCTCAGTTACCAATAGAGGCGCTGTTCAAAGTTTTCATACAAAAAATTTACAGAGACGGTAAAGAGTAGTAAACTTTACAAGCCGTAAACTCATGGTAAGGCCTCAGCGAACTCGGATTAGTACAGTAAGCAACGCAGATGTATTCACTACTACTAAGTTTTTGTAAAGTTTGATATGTAACAAAAAAGACAAAATAAAAACTTTACATTTAAATTACTTTTGGATAAAAAAAAATACCGACTTTCAATTAAAATACTTGTGGTATGTCCAGAGTAATCTATATTGATAGGGTTCAAAATAGTTATTCTTAACTGCAATACAAACAAAATATGGATGAAATTTTGTGGTAAAGCTTTTGGAGAAACGACGTTTTGCATTTGATTTTATTTTAAAAAAATCCATTGACCAATTTCATCTCACTTATTCCTCGACGATATGTCTGCTAATTTATTACTAGCTGCTACGCATGATTGGGAAAATTGCTGAATATCACATATTTGAGTTAAAACTTGAAAGTCAATGTTAGAGGGTATTTTGTCTTTTTTTATGTAGTAAACTTTACAAAAACGTGTTTTGAATTAAGTATTATTTAGGTAATATATTGCTCATTTGTTTAACCTTTTCAATAATAGAAGATTTAGTTAGCTGATGAAATTTGTCACAATATTTCATAACTTGAAAACGAACATAGACTTCTTCCCAACCCTATATTTCAACAAATACCCGTTTAGTAACTAATGTGTGTTAACACGAAAGTTAAGAAGCGGCAACAGCTAGTCTTCTTTACATATATATTATCCCTGAATACCACTCTAACCCTCACCAAAATCATACCAATTCACTTAACCCAGGGCTCCCAAGGCCAAACAATCATTAACTAGACCCCTAAACCTTTTTGCGTACAATTCATTAGGTTCCATGACCCATTGCTTGATATCGGCATCGCCATCGACCTTGGGCGCGGACTCAGCTTCCACTGTCACAATAGGCAGGATCATCACACCTATCAAAATTGCATGCGGAAGGACCTGGAAATGAGAGATATCTTTGAAACCTATTGCTAACAGTACTGCTGCAGAAACCAAGTAAAAAAACTAAAAAGTAAATTGATTTGCTATTAAAGAAAACATATTCTGAGAAGCATAAATGAATAAAATACCTATTTGTTATAATTATATACTCAATTCAATAAATTAATTGTTTAACTATATAGCTTTTTTTAATATTAAAGTCATAGTAGACGATTGAATCGTCACGTCCCACAGAGGAGTATTCGACCTCAAAATCCGGTCAAAAATATTTAATGCTTTTTTGTTGTTTAAAATGCGACATAATGTTGTCTTATAACTGTACCATCAACATAGCAGCTCATTTAAGCCCCCACTGTGGGACACGAGCCTACCCTGGATGCCTCGCGGGCCCAGTGTGGATTGGCGGGCAACAATAATGACTACTACCATTGATAATAGCCAGGACCGACTATTCAAAGTGCCATTTGAAGCACAGAAGCATCTTACTTTTTGGACAATCAGGTGATTTAGTCTGCAATGTTCTATCCAAACTGTAGTACAACTCACAAAATTTTTTTGTGGGTGATTCTCCCGGGATTCGAACCAAGGATCTCGGGATTGTTAAGCACTAACCATTAGACTACACAGAGCCAGTATCTTTGTATTGTATTTAAATATTATAATGTTAACGTTTCACGATTTAATAAAACACTAAAGAGAAAAAAATGAATATTTATTATTAAATTTACAATACTATCTTAGATGTCTTGCATA
>NJDD01000649.1:125343-141813 GCA_002245505.1 Calephelis nemesis
TAACAACAAGAAGAAAATTACAAACAAGTTTTAGTAAAATTACAAAAGGTCATTAAAAAAAGGTGACAAGATGGGTGAGTTTGTTTTATGTACATGACATAAATAAAATGTGTTGTTTAATATTTTAAAGAAATATTTACCCGATTGGATCCGGAACCATAACTAAAAGACCTTTTAACAACGAACATAAAAATAAACATGCATTTTTTTACTATACTTGCTAGGCATCTTAAATATTAACGAAATATGAATAAAATACAATATATTTTAATATAATGTTAATGTACATACCTTGTGCTTCAGTATCCATAATTATTTTATACAAATATCACCTCAAATCACTTAGAATATCAACTCTTAAAATGTTGAAATTGTCGTATCGAAACAATAGAGGCGTGAGCATTCATCAACGACTAGAGTCCGACTACCTGCTTCGCGAGCAGAGGGTTAACAGTTGTAGTTTGAAACCGTTTTTATTAAGCTTGGTTTTCTAGGTATGCAAACAGCATAAATAAAGTAACAAAAACGATTTTTTATTTTTTTTACCTATGACCGGATTTTGAGGCCGAATACTCCTTTGTGCGCGTCCTAACGGAGATAAAATTATATTATATATCTGAGCCATGGTCATTGTACTATTGATGGTTCCGCTTATTACAGTATCCTGTATTTTGTTGCATGACTGCTCATAAAGGACTACACGTCCAGTGTTTTGTCACGTGTATGGGTTTGTGTAGCGAATGCCATTTTTTAGTAGGACACCATCTATATTATCGCCTCTGTGGTCTAGCGGTCCGGCGACAATCTTCTTCTTGAGGTCCCGAGTTTGATCCCCGGGTCAGACAACAGAAACTAGAAAATGTGATTTTTTAATTTTCATATTCTCAGAGCATTTTTATATTTCCAGAGCATTACAACTGAGGGTCTTTAAAGAAAGAGGAATAAGCACCATGGGATTAGTATAATTATTCTACCTTTTAACTTTTCTTAACCTTCTATCAGCTGAGACTAGTATAATAATCCTAAGTTATTAGTAACAAGCTTGCAAAGGAAACTTTACTAAGTATGATTCCTTCCTAAACATTGCTTTGGTAATGATGTATATATAAATATTTGGGCGTCTGATTGTCATCTAAACGGCTATAACAGACTGGATATGTATAGCTGATACATATCCAGTCCAGCTGATTGTACCGAAACCGGTGTGTTTGTATTAAAAGAGGTATAAATGTAGAAAAAACCAGGCAAGATGATGATTCTGCAAGAATCGTAATCTACCCCATAAGAGACTTGTCGTAAAAATATGTACTTAGATGAAAACATTTAATAAAAAACAAGAACTATGTTTGTCACAAATGGGAATTAAACACACCTCATGGGAATCTAACTCAAGTCTTTGCGAATGTTTGGTGACATTTTTTTAAGTGTGGAAAATCCCCCCGGATACCCGCTGCTCTCGGAGGAGAACAATGGGTTATGTTGGACTCGAACCGACTAAAAACCACACTATGACTTTCGTGCCGCCCGGCTAGGAGCGAGATGGGTTCGCGTTGGCATTCACCATCTCGCTCCGCGGCTACGGCCCGGTCCTTACCGGGCCTCCTCCCGCACTGAAAGAGGAGTGACTCCGGCCATGTTCGGTAACATTAACCTAACCTAACCTATCGACCTACAAGACAGTAAAAGTTAATTAAATAAAAGTCGCTAGACAAATTCAAATTACTCAAAGTAAGTAAGTCTGCAAGTAAGCAAATTATATGCTTGTATTATGGGTGTTGGTCAACGATACAAATACATATAAATATTTAAATACATACCAGAAGACACGAAACAAATGCTCCCAAACCCACAAATGTAGAAATCTAGATGTTATCACACAAATACCTGAGACTGACTGAAATCGTACTACAGCCTCGCGGATGGACAATAGCATGAAGCTTATAAACTAGCCCCTTCAGGTGGTCAAAGAAGACAAAGTTGCTGTAGGTATATAATGCGAATCTAGTAAAACGCTTACCTCTTTCAAATCACTTTCAAATTTTTCCCTAGGGTAGACTTCCACTGCGTCAAGCTTCAGTCTCTTCAAAGCTTCACATAATGATGTATAATAATGATCTAAGGTCTTCTGATAGTACTCGCGCCTGAAATCTTCATCAGACCCCATGAATATGAAGTATATGAGGTCTCCGACTGGACATCCGCCGTGGACAGTCTGGTAGTCTAAAGCGATGGCTTCTAGCTTGTCACCCTAAAAATCATATTTTTTTTTAAATTTCTGGTAACTATTTTTGATAGGCTTCTACCCACCAACAAGCCTTATATGCGCTAGTTGAAAGAACCTTTTTTTTATTATATTTTTCTATTTACGAAAACCAATATTAACGCATTCAGTAGTTTTTTTATAGTACTGGCAGGCAAATAGCTAGAAGAACTACTTATAGGCAAGGAAGGCACATCACTTATTCTGCCATGATGTGTTTTGCCATGGTCAGAAACAACTTCACCTATAGACATCATAAGTGCATTGCTGTCCTCTGGCCTGAGTTATGGATTAGTGTAAGTCTGGCTGGCTACCTTCCTGATTGTAACTAGATAGTACCAAGCACTGTATTTGTAGGTAGGAATATGTAATGTGGTGTACCTTCAACTAGACAAATTCTCTAACACCAGAGATGTAGAATAATGTAAAGTCTACCATCTCAAGTTGATAAAGATGTAGCGTATGGAAAATTAAAAGTGCTATTTAAAAAGTGAGTATGCTATTGAATTGAAGAGTAATGAAAAGAAGTTGGAAATATTTATTAATCGAACACCAGCTCATCATTCGCCGGTAACGAACTTTGCTGATCATCACCTCTAATTTTTTCCAGAACCTCCTTTCAACAGTTGTCCCTAACTTTTCTCAATTCTCTTTTATTATAATATATCTCTTAAATTATGAAAGTTTTATGATAATTTGAATTAAACTATGAGGGTGTAAAGACTATAACAGTACATTAATTATCCCTTCTACAAAGATAAACGTTTTTGCCCTTCCGACAAAATATAACATTTTTTTTAAAATGAAGGATACAATTTCTACTGGCAAAGTACCCGAACCAGCTTGCATTAAATTGGAATGTACACCTAATTGTTACTAAGAAGTAGATGTACATTCCTAATGCAAGTGTTAGCCTTGTAATAGCGGAAAAAAATTGCTGTTTAATGTTTTTTCAATGGCACACTTGGTGTAGGAAGTCCATGATCATTACTCACAACTACTTGTTATTGACATAGAACCTAGAAATACTATGATATGCTCGAAACAATACTGGTATCTACCTACACAGTAATTATATGTGTATCTTGGGCAGCAACTAGTGGTATCTACCTACACAGTAATTATATGCATATCTTGGACAACAAACAGATATCCATTATCTACGAGAATTAGAAGGTGTCAAGATGTGACGACGTAATCACCCACTGGTGGTAATATAGTAATTGTGGTTACTGGATTTTTCCACTTATGCAGTACTTGCAGCAGACTCCATAAAAGGTTATTTGTGTTTGCGGACACAATTACTGTATTTGACAAATAACTTTCATTTGTGGATATTGGCCATATTTATTGGTCTCTTTGGCTATTTGGTAAATTACACATAATCGAATTTCTATTACTTTTTATAAGGGCATTATAGTAAACAATAAAGTAACATAAACACATACTGGCTACATATGGTTAGATCTTTGATTTTGACATAGAAACAAAAACAACTTAAAAACTATCATATTTCAAACACGTTGATAATCAAAACTAGGTACCTATTCTGTCCAAGAATTTTTAGGCAACCCATTTTGAATATACTTCCTAATACTCTTAAATTGTTATAAAAAAAAAAGTTTTATTCAATTATCAACTCATTGAAGGTCGACCTATGTTTAGATTTTCTACTATGAGATTCAGGTGCGTCCGAACTCAGATCATTATAATAATATTGTCGCAAGAATTTTTAGTAATATATATCACATCAATATTTTCCTATAATCTTGCCGAATCAGGGTTATAAAATTCCGTAAAAAAATGAGGTTATGGTGACAAAACACTGGAAAAAAACGGACAACTGAATCGACCTTCACGGACAAGGAGATATTGTCGAAATGAATGAATGGAATGTAGGACGTGGCCAAAACGTCAATGCTGTTGAAACTAGTTAAGTTCAATTGAATCTAAAATTACTCGTGCATAGAACAGAGGGCGACAATTGCCAGCACACTAGATCTGTAAAATCTATGTTGATGTTTGTTTTATAAAACACTAGAAATCCATTCCGTGGACGAAAATGGTGGAAAAAATCTTATTTTTCCTAGAAATAACGTAGTTTATCAGGAATAATGTTGGCATCTAACGGTAAAAGAGTTTTTAAATCGGTCCAGTAGTTTCGAAACTTTTTATTATGTGATTTTTTAAAACTAAATCAATCGAAATGTGCTGATACTAGACAAATAATTACTAATAAAAAAATAAAAAATATCTTTAACTTTGATAAAACATGCAAATAAATTTACCCTAAAGGCCTAGCTTTAAAATAACTAAACAATCAATAAAAGACATCACACATTTCTGACACTTAAACTTTTTGTTAGGTTTTCCTGTTTTAAATTGTTAGGTACTATATTTTATTCAAACAGGTAGATACACTTTTTTCAAAAATACACCATTAAAAAACAAAGATAAGTACAATAAAAAAACATGAATATGTCTGTAATTTGTTACATTAATAAGTAAAACTCAAAACACAAAATTGATATACCCATATCAATTTACATCTCTGAACCATAAGCTACCTTTCGAAAAAATAATTATCAAATCGCAACGTGGTAGTTACCTAACCAAATTAAGATTGACTTTTAGAAAGCCATTTACGTTTTAAATCCAAATTGCTACCATGTCTGCAGTCTGACTGTTTTAATATTTTAATTCAATGTCCTTATACAATATATACATACATACCTTACATCTATGCAATTAATTCAATAATTAAAAAAAAATCTTTCTTTAACTGAATCCCACCGAAATAGTTTTATTTTTTAACTAGCATAGCATTAATATGAAACTAAAAAGCATACTAACTACTAAACCCTTACTTACTACTAACTCACATTACTCACCCCCCTACTACTAAAACTTACGCGCTCGCTAAGCTGATGTGTAGCTTCACTTTTGGTTAAAAAAAATTAAGTTAAACGCTAAATCAAAAAGCATGTAACTTTTATTAGTGTGTAATATTTGATTTAACTTCTCTGTCATATTTTTTACTGTACCTAACAATATAATATTTTAATAAATGTCAAACGGTAAAATGTACTTTCCGAGGCTTCTTCCCCGTCCGATAACAACATTTTTTAAGTCATTGAAAAGTTATCTTGCGCTATATAATATATTATTATTATTTACAGTATAATACTTTAATTTTTGAGTATGACAAATAAAGTCAAATATGGAAGTAAATCATATTTTATTTAAAAAAAGTATTTACTTCTATTATCTAGTATACCTACATATTAGATGACAGAAGTAAATATTTTTTTTAAGACCTCTGGTCTAGCGGTCCGGCGTCTCTGCCTAAATCTATGGGATGGGATATGAGCGTAAAGATAATCTTTTGATATATTCATCCGGCGAGGACATGCATGCTATCTATATGATTTTCTTAGCCAGTTACGCCAGTTTTGTTATTTTGTTCCTTCCTTATTGTTAGTTCCCCTTTAGGAAAGTACTGTTAATTCAAAGTTACACAACGTTTATTAAGAACGTTTTAATTAGAAAATTATAACTCGGTTTAGACATAGTTTAATAAAACAATTTTAGTAGATTTTGTTGGATCATTAAAAATCGAGCAGATATTGGCTTCCGGTAAGTCCAATTCATTCATAGCTCACTATTTTGCCTGTTTTGTCTCGCCTACATACGTATACATTTTTTTGGCAGGAAATTGCAAATCAAATAATTTTATTTGAATTCATGTTAAATTTTTAATTTTCCACTTGGCTACTGAAACATCTGAGTAAGTACCTAGAACAAGTTTATTACTCCTCAATTGTACTTTGAGTCACAATTTATTAGCTTGAGTAGGTATCAGGTGCTTGATAAGAAACAGCAGTATTTCTTCAATGATAAGAAAATTAATTGCGTAACAATCGAGAGATAAACCAACTACAAAGCATCATAACAATGTTCAAGGGCCATTAATTTCTTTGTTTTTACGTGATTATAATATGGTGTATGGGCTTATCTACCCCATATTGTTCATAATAATAAAAAAATAACACGCTGATAGTCCAGTCAATATAATAAGATATTGTAAGGTTGCATTAAAGATACCGCAAATTTTTTTTTTTTTAAATAATATGGATATATCATAATACATTCATGGTAACTTCCATGCTTTAGGGGTGTAGTGCTCCAAGATACACCTAAAAATCAGTTTTTTTTTACGCAGAACCAAAAATAATTTTCAAGCGACCATATATACCGTATAAATTTAATAAAAATAAAATATGAATGTTTTTCAAAATACAGTTTTTTGGATCGAATTTTTTTTTTTTTTTAGCACTTGCCCTGTGCGTGGGATAAATTTCTATAAATCTTAAAGAAAGAAAAAATTTCGCCCCAGACAGGATTTGAACCTGTAACCTNNNTCAGTAGCTCAATTGGTTAGAGCATTCGTCGGCTTGAGACGAAAGGTTACAGGTTCAAATCCTGTCTGGGGCGAAATTTTTTCTTTCTTTAAGATTTATAGACAGTTTTTTGGAACTGAACACTGATTTGGTAACTTAGTTTTAAGTATTAGGCACCTTATTTATATTAAAAAAATATTATATTTGTTTTTGGGGTTCTGCAAAAAACGGAACCCTCAAATGATCATTATGTTGTCTACCCGACTGTCAGGACCCCTTTTTCTCAAGAACGCGTAGAGGTATCAAGTTGCAATTTATATCAAATACCCAAACTGAGTATTCTAACTACCCTTTCCTTGGAGCTGCGAAATCATGAAACTTCTAAGCTGACACAAACAAAAGGTACAACCTCATTGCCGCATTTTCCCGAAAATATTTAAAACTCGCAAGGCAATTAAAACCTAGAGGGTACTTCCCTTGTAGAAGTGAGATCTTATAGCACAGATAAAGGAAAAATTGCGAAACCTGTAAATTTTGACATACCTATAATAAAATGTGATTTTTTTTTGTTACAGCGTTTAAATAAAAGCTTTTTCTTATGTACCCACACTTTTGAATGGAACCTTCGTTGCGCTAGTTCGACTCGTATTTGGAAGCGTTTTTTTTATATTTCTTCGTGTTTGTCCGGGTTCGTTGAGTCGAATAGACCATCTACGACTATAATAGGTAGCTCGTATGAGACGAGCATAGTTTAATATATAGGTCATCGCCAACAAAAATCGAACACAACAACAACAAACACAAGAAGAATCGTGGTAAAGCAACTTGCCGGGTAGGTTCAACGTCTTACCTATTCCTGTCGCCATAACGACTCGGTCAAGTTCCGACCGGAGGGTAGGACAGCCGATAGACTTGCACAATTGGCCTCACATCTCGGCCTCAGGTAAGCGACGCACCTGTAACATCTGTAGTGTCTATAAGCCACGGTTGCCTCTTACCATCATGAGACCCGTGTACTGAATCGCTGACCTATCACAAAAAAAATTGATTGCATATTTTTTTTTAAATATCCCTACGCCACATGTTTTCTTGCTTTACCTCACCCGGTTTACTACCAACACTTTATCTTTTCCTACTACAATATCATCAGTGCTAATCATTATGTTCCAGTTTGGAAGAGTTTTTACCCATGCTTTAGGTTGGCAATGAACGTTTGATGATACATGTCATGTTTTTCTTACATGTAATTTATAGATATTATTTAACTTCACTAGTATAAAAAGTTTTTAAAACACTAAATACAGAAGCTTGAATAGTTGCTACTGCTGATTCTAATGTTAATAATAAAATTTCAATAAAGATGACATTAGCCCTTAAAGTAAAATCCGAAATATAGCCGAATTTCACGTACATAGATATATTACGAACTTGACCACTATGACTTCACTAATCTCCGGAAAGTATCGTTAGTATTATCAAAGTAAAACCTATTTTTTTAATACATTCAATACAAACTCTGGCAATATCGTGTGAAATTACAAAATACTTTACTTGTTTTGACATTAGTTTTAGTTTTATTTAATTAAATATTTTTTATTAACCCCTGACGGAAAACAAGGGATGCTATATCTGATATTTTCCATGGCGCTTGGTAAAACTTCCAAATATTCAAACACGTGATACGTAAAATAGTACAAATGTTTTTGCTTATACAGATATGGATGTTATAAGTTTGTTTTTAAGAAAACATGGCATTTTAGCTTCGAAATCAGTAGAACAATTTCAATGTATTTTTTTGTTTGAACAACTATATAACTATACTAACTATATAAATATAACGATAAAAATTGTCCTTAGCATTGATTTATTTACGAATAGATTTTGTTGGGTGTTGTTAAAAAAAATTAGTGTTTCTTTGTTTTCGAAAAGTCTTACCTGTTTTCTAAACAGCATATTGCTTAACCTATAGTCACCATGTGATATCACAGGTTTCCCTATCGGTTGGTTCATTTTTTTATGGTTATTTTCATCTGCGATATAATTTTGAACTAGTTCCCTTTGTTCCTCTTTTAAAAGACCCAGAGTTCTGCCGAAGCTTTGCATATATATTTCTTTTGTTTCTTCATCTATATCATCACTTCCTAACCTAAATTTCATGTTTGGCACAATGTCGTTGTATTTTTCTGGATAATATTTCTCAAAAGCATATGACAGAGCATGGAACTTCGCAAGATTCTCCACTGACACCCGCGCATGATCCCAATCTAAACTCTTGAAACGGTCGAAAGATTTATAACCACTCTCTATCAAATTGTCCAAGACCACAGTTTCTTTTCCAACCTCATCACTGATTGCGTAGCATTTAGGAAATACATATCTGTGTTCTTCAGGAACTTCACACTTATTTTCAATATCTTTATAGATGTCAACCAATTCATTATAAACAAACCTCTCAGTTCCGAACAGCCAGTCAGCATTCATTTTAGGTCTCATTTCTTGGCCTATAATAGCAACTTTCGCGAAGAGCTTCAAGTCTTCCTTATCTGGTGATTTAACCTCGGCTGTGAATAAGGCTGAGGTGTAATTTGCTCCACCAGAATTAATCGCTTTGACCGTGACATCGCGCGAAGTATAGGAACTTTTTTCTAATATTTTATCTATTACGTCACGTAATGTTTGTTCAGCGTCCACCATCGTGCTCGACTAATCGAAAACTGATTAGAGAGTATTTCAAATGACAAAACTACGTTACCTATCAGCTCGTACACAAAACAATAAACAAAAGTGTTCATAACAAGCTACAATATTTTAACAATACAGTATACAACACTATTCTTCACACATTTTTAACAATCTTTAGGTTACGAATGTCAGTTACTTTAGATAAAAACAGTAGTCTTGATTTAGTACTAACTAAACCTGTTTCTGTTCAAGTATTGGATCTTGATCTTGAGCGGTTTATGTATTGGTAAACAATTATTATTAGTTTCTATCGTATGTATCCATTCTAGACACTATTTATCACTTGTTCTTTCCGCAACGTATTAGGGCTAAGGGCTGAATTGAAGTCCCAACTTTTATTATATTGTAATATATTTTTATTATAACAGCCTTAATGGTAATAATGTAGGAAAAAAGTTTGGCTAAAAAAATTAAAAAAAAAAGTTTCTTAATAATTACTTACAATTTATGTGTAAATAATCATTTGTACACATTTTTTTACAAAAATCTCATGTCACGATGTATGTTCAGGATAAACTTCCACTTTTAAAGAGATATTAAATATTTTTCATAAAAAAAACGCTATAAAAGTGTTAGAGCTTATAAAGCCATGATCTATAATCATTTTTTCTTTGCATTTCTTCACTCCAATATTCTTGAGGGGTAGACAGAGAATATCCAGGGCCAAATGTCTTGATCCATGTAGACTAGATTCTTTCTCATTCATCACTATTTTCATTTAAATATACTAGCTCCGGAGACTCTTCACACTACCTTTAAATAATACCCGAACCTTCAAAGATTATGAAATTTCAACCCAGATCTCCCTTAGTACCTACAACTATCAATTCGAGTTGTATATCTGTTTTTTCTTTCTTTCAATTCTTATCTAAACAAAATTAAATACACCCAAACTTAACTCTAACAGGTATTTTTACCAGTTTGTGAAGTCTTAAAGTATTTTCACGCTTATATCCCCGAAGAGGTAAAGTCAAGCCGACTCTGGACCGCTAGATCACAGAGGCGAAGTCTTAAAATATTATGTTTATTCGTACATTCGACATATTGCAAAAACAATTAATGAAAGTAGATTCCCGAGGCGACTCTAGAATATTTTTTAACTAGACTTGTTCTGAAACTACACTTTTTAAAATATTTTTATCCTTAATTTAATATAAGCTGCGAGTAGCGTATTATTATATTAAAATAAATAATGATTACAATAAATAAATATAATTAGACAAGTTACACAAATTGATTATTACTCGAAAGTAATCGAAGCTTGTGATAATCAACGATTCTAAAACATAGACATACTTAAATAGATACCAGAAGAAAATTAATAAACACTCAGACCCGGATACGCAGACATTTGAATGTTTATCACACAAATGCCTGCCCCCGATGGGAACCGAACCCGAGCCTCGTTGTTGGTCGGTGAAGTTAAGCGTGCACGCTAGCCTCCAACCAACGAGGCGGTTCAAAATCAGTTAAGTTTGAGAGGGGATATGATACAGATATTTCGCGACAAAAATATGTTTTTTTGTTGTTTCATCAATAAGTCATAGATCGATAGCGAGAAAACAACAAGTTCTATCAAAATTGGTCTAATAAACACTGATTTAAAACAGGGCAAAGATCTCATACATCAAATATCTCTAATTAGCTGTATAACAGTACCCACATATTGATACAATCGAAATATGAATATGTGATTTTTTTATTGAGACGATATTAAAAATGTCATTGCACAAGATATTTGAAATTAATTTCCACTTAAGATATCAACTTATTTATTCAACCCGAATTTTATTGCGTTTGCATGTAGGTTAACGATATATATGACTGTACGTTTGCTTGTTCGCGATTTTCTCAAAAACTATTGATCAGATTTAAGTGGGGTTTTTGTTTCTAATAGCAATAATAAAGCAAAAAATAGAAAATAATTCTTAGAAAATGCTGTATTTTCATACCCGATATCTAAAGGTCTAATGAAGATCCTGAGAAGCGAATAGAAAGAACTTCTAAACAAGTGGCGACCTAACCGCGATTTTTAATCGTAAAAATCATAAAAATCGTCAAAACCATAGTTAAAATTGGGCACAAGTTTGTAGTATTTTATTAGTTTTGACGATTCCTTTCTTGAAGAGAGAAAATTACGGACAAGTATATCAGGAGTTCATCCAAAAGATGATGGGATTGAGGTCAAATCGAGGTTCTTACTTTTAAAATAATCACGTAGAACATATGTAACATATGTAACATTTGTAACATATGTAACTAAACATACATTCTTAATTAAGGATAATTGTCTGTTGGTCTTTATCTTATATGATTATTTGAGAATGAAAACCTCAACAAAAGATAAGATTTTTTTTGTAAGTACTAACTGCCATATAACACGTTTATTGTAGAATCAGGCGTAAGTACATAAACGGCTCCTTCCTCTTCCTTATAATAAATATATAAATAAATATCTCTGCGTATTAATAACATTTTAAATTATTAATTCGGGATAATCACGATCTCTTTTCATTTTATTTGTCGATATTTCGGCCTAGTTTCATAGGCCGTGGTCACGACTGGTCACGACGGGACTGCGGCAGCGAGCTGTAACTTTTGACAGAATTAGACGGAGGGTTGATAGGCTCATCTGTCAGTAGATCCTCCTGTCAAAAGTTACAGCTCGCTGCCGCAGTCCCGTCGTGACCATGACCTATGCAACTAGGCGTAAATATCGACAAATACCTAAAATAAAAAGATATCGTGAGTATCCCGTATAAATAATTAAAAATGTTATAAATATCTCTGGACAAGACACTACTTGAATCTAACCCCAAAGTAAGCACATTATATGCTTGTGTTATGGGTGTTAGTCAACGATACTAATATATAGAAATACTTGAGTAGATACCAGAATAAATTTAAGGTTATAGATCCTGTGTTTCCGTTTTGGTTAAAAAAATCTTTACGGCCACAACCCCGAAGTGGTAGGCTAAGGCACAACCAGGTCACCCACGACTAGCCGAAGACACTCGTATGTCCCAGAATGTGATAGGTGGCAAGCCTTTCACCAACCGGGCACATGTACAATCACGGGCAACGTGATACCTATTTATTAAAAAGTTGAAAATACACATTTTCTACTTCTTTTGTTGTCTAACCCGGGATTGAACCTGGGACCTTAAGAACTGAAGTCACCGGACAGCTAAATCACAAAGGCAATAAAAAAATTAAAAAAATAAACGTCAGGCCAGTCTTAGGTATTTCTTTTACAAAAAAATGATGATTTTTTTCTTTAATCATCGCTTCGCACCTAAACGGATAGTCCAATTTTTCTTAATTTTTTGTTGTGTCCAAGGTTTAAATTTAAATGAAAAAAAAAGTTGTAGGATTGGTAAAAAAACTAAACGACAACATTAATATTATAAATGCGAAAGTTTGTGAGTATGTATGTATGGATGTTTGTTACTCTTTCACGCGCGAATAACTGAACGGATCTGTCTGAAATTTGGAAAAAAGATAGATTGTGACCCGGATTAACATATAGGCTACTTTTAATCCCGATTGCACAACGGGTTCCTGTTCCTTGCACAGGCAACACATAGTTTCTCATATATAAAGTTAGTTAAGACTGTAACTGTCTATCGGTTGTTCTTTTACGTCTAAGCTGCTGAACTGATTTTGAAAAAAACTGATATGCTTGTAGATAATCCGGGTTCAAATACAATCTTTTTAATAAAAAAATCAAACCCCAATAGATTTTAATAGGGGATGACAAATTGTATAAACATCGTAACTATTTAAAGCTGACAACAACAAACAGCTAGTTATGAATAGGTTAAAAATAATACGTAAAGTAGGTCCGAATATATGACGAACTACAATGATGGACGAATACAACCACCAACCAAAATCAAAAACATCCACCATGGTTTTCTTGTGTTTTAACAAAAGCCTGGCAAGTACCTTTTTTGGAGATGGCCACATTGATCACAAAAAATTCACGGAAGTTGTAATGTTTTGTTATTTTATTTTTTCATTCAAAATTAAGTCTTACCTGTTTTCTATACAGCATGTTGCTCATTCTGTAGTCTCCATGCGATATCACAGGTTTTCCTACAGGTTGGTTATATTTCTTTATTGAAGCCTCATCAGTAACATACTTATATACTACTTCTCTTTGCTCTTCTTTTAATAGGGACACTGCTTTACTTATCATTTCGACAAACAAAGCTTTTGCTGTTTCATCAATTTCTTTACCTCCCCAGTTAAACTTTAACGTTGGTATGATTTCGTTATATTTTTCTGGAAAGTGATTTTCAAATGCAAAAGACAAAGCATGAAATTTTGCAAGATTCTCTACTGAAATCCGCGCATGGTCCCAATCCGTAGATATAAACCGGTTATACGATTTGTAACCACTTTCTATCAAATTCTCCATAACCACAGTTTCTTTTTCAAGTTTATCGCAAACTCCATAACATTTTGGGAATACGTATCTATCTTCTTCGGGAACTTCACACATATTTTGAATATCTTCATAGATATTAACCAGTTCATTATAAACAAACCTCTCAGTTTTGTACAGCCATTCAGCATTCATTGTAGGTCTCAATTCATGGCCTATGATAGCAACTTTCGCGAAGAGCTTCAAGTCTTCCTTATCTGGTGATTTAACCTCAGCTGTGAACAAGGCTGATGTGTAATTCGCTCCACCGGAAGAAATCGCCTTGACCGTGACATCGCGCGAGTGATATCGCCTCTCATCTAATATTTTATCGAGGACTTCGCGTAATGTCTGCTCTGCGTCCGCCATTCTTACTGATCAGTTTAGAACTGGTTACATGCTCTATCATACTAATTTATCTACGCATTAACAAAGACTTATGGTTTGTTTGTCGCTTTGAAATATGTCAGTGTGATTTGCGGTTAATTATTAACAAACACAGCCTTTGGCACAGTTGTATCCATATCACGTTTTGCACTTATGCAAAAGACATCGATTAGTTGCAGTCCAAGTTTGTATTTGATTATTTATAATGCACAAATAAGTAAATACAAAGGTTAAACTTAATTTCTAGTATAATTATTTAATATTCAACCTTAATATTATTGAAGATTATAACGGGAGTGCTAATTTAAAAAATATTTAAATTAGCACCCTCTTCTTTAATTAGCTTTTTTCAAAAGCGGCCAAATGCAAGTTGGACTCGCCCATGAAAGGTTCCGTAGCAGTAAATAATACAAAAGTTCTTTTAGTTTATATACAGTGGTTGCGGTTTACGATTCATATTTCATGGCATATTGTAAGCGGTGGGTTGATGATGAGACGGAAGTCACAGTCATTAAACTCACTAAGTAATAAGTATCACAGTTAGCCAGAGAGAAAACAAAACAACTGCAGGTGTGTAGTGAATGTATTTCCGATTTCACATATGTAGTTTTACAGCTTAACATTTTATTCACTGATTTTTATTAGGAATTCCAGGTTGACTGTCCTACTCTGCTAAAGATGCTTCGTCCCTCGTTGGAAGCTATAGCAAAGCCAATTCGTAAATAGTAATTATACTGCGTTCAAGTATTCTACCCTAGTGTTGGTGTTATAGTTGGTACGTATTAAAAAGAAAAAAACTACTTACTAGATCTCGTTCAAACCAATTTTCGGTGAAAGTTGTAATATACATCTTATATTTCAGAAGTTACATTGGGCATTGGACATATTTAGAAAATATGTCCAATATTTTCTCACTTTGGTAGTGTCTCTCGCACAAACCCTTTCTTTCTCATATTTTTTTAGAAAAAAAATATGAAAAAGCTCAATATCATTTTTACTTACTCACTTATAGATTTGATGAAGAAAAATTGAGTTTTGAGGAAGGATCCCCATACTTCGAACTAAAACATTTATTGTTTTTTTTTTATTTTTGTGTAAAAATCTAAATGCGGTTTACAGAATACATCTACTTACTAAGTTTAAACAGTGTTGTTCTAATGGTTTAAAAAAAAAGTGGCTGAGATAAGCAGAAGGACAGGCAGACAGACAGAATCTGTAAGGGTTAGTTTTTCGACCTTTGGCTACAGCCCCCTTAAAACCTGTTCTACATGATGACCATATAACGAAATTTACAAAAAAAACTTCAAAAGGCTTGCGATGGCGATACCGAATTTCGGTTAATTATCTCGGGAATACTAATTCGAAAACTTTTATTTTTTAAATATTTGCAAAATTAAATTGATTTTTTTCCTCTAACATTCAAAAGCAAGTACCCTATAAAAGTCAAAATTTAAATTTTAAAATTATTGGGTTATGAATTGGTTGGAATATGTAGGCTTGTTAGTTTTCTTAATAAATTAATATATCCTGTATCTTTATATATATAATTCTTCTGTGAGTGTGTATGTCACTGAACTCCTTCTAGACGGCTGGACCGATGTTGATGAAAGTTTTTGTGCGTGTTCAAGGGAATTCGAGAATGGTTTAGATTCACAATTTGGTCTCCTGGAAAATGTTTTTTTAATTATTTTTTAATAATAAGTCGTTGTTGATTTTGGAATGTTTTACATTGGATCCGACAGACTGCGCTACTGTCGAAGCATTAATGTCAAGCGATACGAAGTTTACTGGGTCAGCTAGTGTATGTATAAATTAACTCTTGATCAACAGGAAAAAGTATGTTTGTGTTACTGTCCTTCCTTCCTGTGTTACTGTCATTGTTGGTTATTTTATGTTTTGGCAAAAGACAGCAATCAAGCATGTGGCTCTCCTGATGGTAAGAGATAATCACAGCCTATAGACTCCATAAATATTGTAGGTACGTCGCTGTCCCGTAGCGGAGATGTTAGGACAGTTGTGACAATCTACCAGCTACCCTACCCTCGTTACCGGAACATGACAATGTCATTAAAGCGGCAGGAATATGTAAGTCGGTGCATCCCTATCACACAGCACCAGTGGTCTTGGTGGTAACGATCCGTTTCGCCTTTGCTCGCATCTTACGAGCTGCCAAGCAGTACGACAGATAAATAGTTAACTGAAAATAACCTTTATTTTTATACTTAGTCTGGCCATAAATACTGTTACACTTA
>NJDD01000649.1:141947-152210 GCA_002245505.1 Calephelis nemesis
TCTTTATTACAATATTTATGGCAAGACTAGGTATATAAACGGGTGTAAGAGTGTGATCTAAATATACACGCTGTCAAAAAAGTATCGGGATGGATTATTTGTTTATGATTCCGAATTCAAATTTTTGTTCTTTTTTTGTTATACTGGGCCATTTGGCGCGGAGTTTGAATTGCATCTGCTATTACCCGAGTATAGTAATTAATACAGTGCTGTTCTTAGTTTTATGATATTAAGTGTGTATTGTGAATTTCATAATGAACAAAAATATCGCACACAATAAACAAATTTGTCTTAAATTTTGTATAGCCAATGGAATTTCATATTCAGAGACAATGAAATGTTACAGAAAGCTTACAGTAAATCGATTTTATCAAAACCTCGTACTTATGTGTCACGCAAAGCGTTCAGAAGCTATCGAAATGTGATGAAAAATTTGCTTTGCTCTTGTAGGCCATCAACGTCTGTATCTGAAGTTAACATCGCAAAAATAAAGGAAACATTGACTGAAAATCTCAATTCAACTTTGAGAGAGAGAGAGCCGCCGCACTTTCTGTATTCATTTGGGTATGAAAAATGTTGCTGCTCGTCTAGACTCTAAAGACCTGAGTTTTCTCCAAATACTCAACCGTTGCTGAGGACTTACTAGATGGAGTCATTTCCGACCCAACAATCAAGAAATGCACTGTCACAGACGTGGGTTTACGAGTTCGACATGCAAAGTAGCCAACCAGCTTCGAAGTGGCGCTTTCCAACTGAACCGAAACCGAAAAACCCAAACTTTTTCAATTGTCAAATACATGTTCTTGCCGGAAGGTTAAACGGTAAATAAGAAATATTATGTAAGCATTACGCGGCGTTTAAGAGTGAAAGTTAGACGTAAAATCCCAGATTTGTGAATAAAAAAATTCTCAGATTTTGTTCCACAATACTTCGCCTTCGCACAAGGCCGTAATTATGATCAATGCTTTGACAAAACGCTTAACAAATACTATCAAGCAACCGACATATTCACAAGATATAAGGTGACTTCTGCTTGACCTGCTTCTGGTTCTGGTTCATTGGCTATTCCTTTGAGGTACAAACAACGGATTTGAGTGTATTGCCTTATGGAAGACCTAGACTAGGGTTTCCACTCACTCAGACAATAGCATGCATCGATTTGACCAAGGTACAAAACCTCTAAAGTTTCAAAAACCTAGAAACATGATTTTGGACCCAGTGGCCATTCCTTCGAGGTACAAACGACGGATTTGGGTGGATTGCCTTGCAGGACCTAAACAAGGGTTCCCACTCACTCAGCGACGAGAACTGAACTCAATTCAAGAAAAATCGTTTAAATAAGGTTTTGATGACTGGATTATTCGTTGGCGTAAGCATACGTTTCTTAAGGAGAATTCTTTGAAGGTGATAAAATGGATTTCGATGAATAACAAACAGTTTGTGTATTACTGATGTATTTTTGATACTTTCTTGACAGAATAGTATTTAATATGAGGGTGTATCCGTAAGCAACGTATCGTTAAGTTAAACCAAATTGTAATTGTTTTTTGTAAAGTACTTGCTTGTTTTCGTGGGGAAATCCTTATTGATACCCACGACTTTCGGGGGAAGTGACGGGTTATGTCGGACTCTTACCGACTAAAACCCCTACGGTGTCCACCCCTTCACCAGGTACCGGAACTGCGGCAACGGTTACGAATACATCCACAGTCCCGGCGGTCCAGATCTTTCGATCGCCATCAGACAGCCCCTTTAAACTGGGGGCCGCATATCGTCAGAAGTGGACATTCAACGAGTGGACGTCGGAGACACAGCATGCACAACTTCGGGGTTCCTGTGGCAACAGGCACCCCCGAACCTGTCGCAACCCCATCTCTAACGGCCGGGCTAGACGGAAAGCCTGGCCCCCTATTCCGCGGGCCGTGCTGACACCACACGCGTTCCATTTGGCCTATCATCCTGTGTCCGCTCCTCGCGTCCCCTCTTGGACAGGGAGGGGTACTGAGGAGCGGCCTTCCTGGTCCAATTAGTTTTACCGGAGCCCTGGCTCGACCCCGGCTACTCAGCTCCACGCCACGACAAGGCTTGGACCCATGGGGGAAAAATATTTGCTGAGCCAACAGACGGTATATTGTCCTAACCTCAAATATTGTTTTGAAACTATAAACCTTTGCTAGACAAATATCTCAGAACACAACAAAAAAGAATTAACGAAATCGGCCAGCCCGTGATGCTTTAACCAAAGGAAATAAAATTCATTTTTAACCTACTACAAAAAGAGGATCTCCTTAATTCGTCTGTATGTTTTTTTTTTCGTATGTTTGATTTATTACCTGGCCAATTATAAACCGTTTGTAATTATTCTTCTTTGGTAGGTCCCGGTTCTAAGGTCATATGAGTGACATCATAATTCGACTAGTGTTTTTTTAGTTACAGTTATTATAGTTAACAATGCAATGTTATTATAGTTAAACCTCATAATCGATGTTTTAATATTTGCTGTAAAACTATAATAGGATATTGTTTTTGATGGATTATGGTTAATAAAATTGATGTGGGACCGTCTTGGCGTCATTAACTGTCTTTCAAAAAAATATAATATAATTATCAAATCACGACGTCGTACTTAATAAAATAGTGGTACTTACCTCGTACGTTTTTGCATTTTTACTGTGCTAGTTGACCAAACTGTTGGACGTGTCTTATGTATGTGTATGTGTGTGTCTGTGTCTGTGTGTGTGTGTGTGTGTGTGTGTGTGTGTGTGTGTGTGTGTGTGTGTGTGTGTCTGTAGCATCAAAGTTCTTCAGTGAAGGGAAGCATTTTGATGCCGTTTTTTTAATTGATCACAAAGACATAAACTGGGAGGTGGCTGATGGACCATAGTTTATAAGTTGCACTAGGTATTAGGTATGTTTCGTACTCTTTTTATTTAATCTAAAGCCAGTAAAAAGAGGAGTGTTGTAAGTTTAACTTGTTTTGTGTGTATGTGTGAAATAGTAGCTCCTACACAATTATGATTCGCCTTTTCAACCCCCTACACAAGATAAGTGGTTTTGTTAAACCCCAACGAAAAATTAGGGGTGTTATAATTTTTGTGTGCGTGTGTGTGTAGGTATATGTGTGTGTGTGTGCTTTAACGAAGTGGAAATGGCTTAGCTATCACTCGCCACTATGTTAACAAAAAAAAAGACAAAACAAACAGTCAAACTTTAAATAAATAAATTAATTAATATCCCTGAACAAATCACTCATACAAATACAAATCAATCATAAATTTAATCTAACCCCAAAGGAAGCAAATTATTTGCTTGAGTTATGGGTGACAGTCAACGATGTTGTTAATGCGTGCGTGCGTGCGTGCATGCTTTTGTGCATGCATGCGTGTATGAGTGTGTGTGTGTGTGTGTGTGTGTGTGTGTGTGTGTGTGTGTATGAGTATGTGTGTGTGCCAATAGAAATATTTTTGTTTGAAAGCTGACGTGATCGAGATGGTTCTTAACTGCGTTAAATATATATTTTGTTAGGAGTTTGTTAAAAACTTTTTATTTTGAGATTATAAATATAGATTGGTTTTGACCAAAAATTGAGCCGTACCTCAGTTCCTCAGTTCCCCGGCATCCTATGGTATTTATATTAACAGTGAAAGTATAATTGTATTTCAAATTTTGCTGTTATTTTATTATTAGGTTCTTGACTACTTATAATATACTACTATGACCTTCAGCCTCTAAAATTTACTAAAAAGTTTGTATGTCTTATGAATTTACGAAAAGATTTGTATTAAAAATCATCACAAAAGATACATAATTATAGGTACCTACTGTAAAGAAATAAACAATAACTCTAAGTTTACCGATTGCTATTTGTTAACTACTCGTACATTATCTAGTACTTTTATTAAGGACGGATTACGATGAATTACATACACAGATTACAAGCTTTATAAGTCTGCATCTCAAACTCTGACTATTCCACAATCGATTACGCCGTGACTATTGGCACCCCCAACGCAAAACTAGGGGTGTTATATGCTTGACGCGTCTGTGTGTCTGACTGTAGCATCTTAACTTTCGAACAGATCGACCAGTTTCGATGAGGTTTTTTCTTAGCTACATTGAATGTAAGTTTTATCCCACACGCATAATGAAAATATTTAATTTAAGTGTAATAAGAGATGAGTAACTATTATTGTCTTTGCTGTTATATTTAATTCGGATTTGATACATTCTCAAATTATTAAAATATGTTCATTTCAATCGTAAAATAAACAGTTTTATGTAATATCTATTTGTTTTGTTGTTGCTATTCAAAAGCATATTATCTTTGTTATCTTAATTACGCTCTGACTTTGGAACGCTAGATTATAGACATAGAATGACAAGAATAAAAGCCATTGACACAATCGTCATCAACTGGCGATTAAACATTACACTCGAATACATATATTAAGTAGACGCTTATTTTATATTAGTATCATTTGTACAACTACTTACCTCGTAAGGAACTTGGCGTGAAAATATACACGTATACACATACACGCATATTAAAATAAGAATTTTTTCTATACGTGTGTGAAGAAAAATAAATACTAATTCCTCTTGGTAATCGCAATCTGCATTTTTTTGTTTGTTGTTATCAGGAGAAAGTTTATAAAGTATTAAAAGAACAAAAGAATTAAAAGAAAGTATTATACAGAACAGCGCGACGTCTGTCGACTCAGCTCGTTTTATTTTAAGTAAAATAGTCTAATTGGTGCATAAAAAATTCATTTTAAAAAATCGTTTGATGTATATCAATGTCATCTTTAACAAATTAAAGCAAATTTTTTATATGATGATTTTAGATGGCTCTAAACAGTGCCCACAAACTCGTTAGAAATACAATATTTGTTTGACCTATGCCTACGGCTGAATATGAACACCAATTTTGGTTGTCAGTTGTAAAAACTCTAAGTAAAGTAAAATACCTAATTAGTGCTCCAACGCCACTTAATATCTTCAGACAACGAAGAAAGGTCTGGGGCCCTACCATGAACGCTTAAACCAGTATTATTTCCATCTTGCTAAATGTCTGCCTTTATAAGCATCTTTATGATATACGTCATAAGGTTGTCTTTCTCGACTGACAATTAGTATTGTTGAAATAGTACTGTTTTAAAAGCTTATGGTGACCCCCCTGATCTTTGCAATGATGATAATATTGAGACATTTGGTGAAACTGACGCAAGGTAGAAAGGAACTTGAAGGAAGAAAGAAATTGTATTAATTACTAGCTTACCTAACGTACTTCGTACTACATTGACATCTAAAAACAGTTTGTATGAGGAAATTGAAGAGTATGATCACTGACTGCTATGAGCTCCGTTGATACTAATAAAATATATGAATAAAAAAACAAGTTATGAAGACTGATTGTTATGAACACAAATCGTAAGACAAGTAATTGGATTTACCATTTTGTATGAGCTTATTTGGACCAGTTTACTAGGTACATGTAATTGAAGAAATACGTTTTCTCATTTTATTTTCTTCATATCGAACTGTTTGCCTTTTAAAAAATGTATATACCAACATAGGGTTAACCACACACAGATTTTACTAAGGAAAATGGAATAAAAATGTGTAGGTATAAGAAATATGTGAAGTTGGTATAAGAAATTGGATCATTATACTTCTTATCAAATATTTGGAGTAGGCAGGGAATATCGTACAGTTATAGTTCGTACTTCGTAACTATGTTGCATATTATAGGTTCTGTGAGAGATTTCTATTTTGAGATTATTGAATAGGTTATATTATCAATAAGAAAGTATATCAAATATTGCCCAAAATAAAAATTTTAATCTTAAAATATACAAACGAGTAATTATTGTCATATAAATATATAGTCGTATGTATTTATGTAATTGGTTTCTTAAAAATGACTAATTGTTTTGATGATTTTTTCGTATTTTGATAAGATATAGCAGCTGACACCGCGCATTGTTACATTTTGATAAACGGACCGCAGCAAAATAAGTATAAGTATGTGATTAAAATATTTCTATTCTGCATTGAGTCAAGGTCAATCGTCCTGTTACTTGTTAGTATTTTTAGCGTATACCTTCTTTTCTTTCTTTAGGTTTTGGCCTTCACGTTAGTCAGTATTTTTCCATTAGTCAAGTAGAAATTTGTATCAAATTTTATATTACTTATATATGTGTCGTCAATAATTCATGTCAGGCTCTTGGGTAAAGCGGTGGGCTCATTACTCAAGCTCATGTAATGAGATCTGGCGGCAACGAGGAAATACACGATACGCTAACTTCTTCATGATTATTTCATTTGTGCACTTTCACTGAACAAAATTGTACAAAATGCCACCAAAATTGACTAATTTCACTCAATATCAACACGAAATTCAATAATTATGAAAAAACTTCGACCATCTTTTCTCTCGAAGGCGCTAAAACTCCAAGCAGTTCTCTTACCTGTCTGTGACAGACCGTGTATTTATTCCTTTCAGGAAGTAAATTTGACACTTAATAGTTATCTCTTCCTTGGGATGAAATAAACAATTATTCTTTTAGAAATATCGATTTTTATTCATCGATTTAGTAACAGGAAATAATTGATTTTCAAGAAATAGAATTTTAAATTTTCTATGTCACACATACGTTCTTTTTTTTTAGTACTTAGTTGCATGTTTGAATGATTAAATATGTTAGACATTATTTTTTTTTATATTCTTATTTTATAATTTCGATGTTTATATAGCAGGTATTTAATCAAACTATTAACTCTACTGCCAGACAATCGTAGAAGAGAATTATTGAGTAGTTTTAATTAAATTGGCTAAAAATCGTTTTTTGTAACATCGATTATTTAAGGTTCATTTTTTAAGGTAAGATTATTTGATAAAACTAAAAATCAGTCAAAGTAAAAATTTGTTTTTCCCCACTAAAGTCACATCCCTACAAGAGATTATTATTTTATACTAGTTGACCCCACAGACGTTGTTCTGCTATATTTTTAATGTGATTTTAATAAAAAGATTGGGGTGAGTCACCCTTATCACTCAGGGATATAAAAAATAGATGTTAGCCGATTCTCAGACCTACTCATTATGCTCACAAAATTTTATAAGAATCGGTCAAGCCGTTTCGGAGGAGTACGAGAACGAACATTGTGACACGAGAATTTTATACATAACTAGCAGCTGACCCAGCAAACTTCGTATCGCTTGACATTAATCGACAGTAGCGCAGTCTGTCATATCCGATGTGAAACATTCCAAAATCAACAACGACTTATTATATTATATTAAAATTAATTACAAAAATATTATCCAGGAGACCAAATTGTGAATCTAAACCATTCTCTAATTCCCTTGAACACGCACAAAAACTTTCATCAACATCGGTCCAGCCGTCTAGAAGGAGTTCAGTGACATACACACTCACAGAAGAATTATATATATAAAGATAAGATGTACTGGTTCATAATCCCTGCCTCTTCCATAAGCGGCCGAGCCTTGATAAAAATAAAGATGATATATTATACAAATGTGTTATAAATTTATATCTACACACGTCCATGTATAATTAATAATGCAAACCATAAAACATATGTGACATGTGTCATAATAATACTAATCAAATTGGACACCTTACACTTGAATAGAATATAATTTATTGGATCTACTTCCAAAAATAGAACTAGTACATGTTTAATTAATTTTTCTGGAGTTAAAATCTTTTACCCTTACATCAATTTGTTAATCTAATCTAATCAAGTTACAAAGTAAACAATTAATTGTTAATCTAATAATTTAAGTATACATCAATTGTTTGTTGTCTACTTTATTTATATTATGTAGTAGTATGTATGTAGGTATGTTTTGTGCATTGTATCTATAATTATCTAGTCATAATTTATATAGTATGCTATGTAGTTGTATAATACTGAATCAATTTATTTGTATGTACGAGGTTGTGTAAATATGCCAATATGAGGAAATTAATTCAAATTCAAATTTGTGTTTTATTCTCGGTTTTTGTTGATTTGGCACCTACATATTTGATCTCTGTTAGCCTAAGGGTTAACCGGGAGAGAATGCATTTAGCATTAAGTTCGCCATTTGTACTCACAATTTTCATTTGTGTACAAAGAAGTTTAAATAAATAAATAAAATATTTTTGTGGAAAATACATGAAATCGCTTAAACGCCAGTACGCGTATTTGTATGTTTTGTTAAACTCAATGTGTCAATTCAAAAACAAAAAAATATGTACTTACATTTTTAATGTGTAAAAAATCTGTAGTCATAGTGATCAGAACTGTGGTTGTTCTTTTTCTGCTTTTTGTTTCAAACACTCTGAATCAATAAAGCGGTGGGTCTTTGGTAGGTCTTTGGCTTCTACTTGGGTCTAGGATGAATCAAAACTCCCAAACACTATTAAAACTGGTACAGCTTTTCTTGAGTTGTAAACGGTGATAACATATTCATAACTTCATTTTATGTACCTGTATGAACCAGCAGTATTTTACAATTCTACGGAAGCTAAAAAGAAATGTGTGTTTTGTAGATATGTAAAATTGCGGTTAGATGTTATTTAGGCACTATTAGGCACACACTATAGTAGGTGTTAACCCTTTTTATAATTCTTATGCCTCAGTGGTCCGTTTTTGAGGCAGGTTATACGAGATCTCGGGTCTGGTCCGGGGCTGTAGCTAAAGAGGGGCATTGTGGGGCAATAACCCACCTTAAATTACTAATGAATGATTTGTTCATAGTTTGAGTTAAAAATAGTCGTTAAATAAAAAATAAACCCGACAATCCCTTTATGAAGTAACGTAATGTAACCAAGAATCATTTCGATCACACACACACACACACATCAAATATAAGACTAATGAGGGTTGTTATGATGTATGTGTTTACCGTCAAAGGATAATAAACCCCTTATTTTTCATCGGGCGTTTAAACAACAACTGTGAGCTTTTAAAAGAGCTATGATACCGCAAACAAACATACGCACACACACACACACAAAACAAAGCAGACTTAAAACTCATCTCTTTTTTGATGTTTTTAGCAGAAGCAAAGATTGCGAAATACTTACAACTTTTAACTTTGTCCGTAATCGTGTCTTTGGACCGTGATGGTCCAGGCTCCTTTGCAGAATAGACCATCTGCCTTGCTGTGGCAGGCAGCTCGTAAAAGGTGAACATAGGCTTACCGAAACTAACACTGTAACATCTGAGTAGGTGGTAGAGGTAAGAGAGAGATATTACTCTCTCTTAGAGCCTTTTTACAGGACTATAGTACGAAGTTCGTGATTCAGTTTGCTATTTTAGAAAGAGGTTTAAATTTAAGTATTTCTGTAGGAATACAGAATGTAAAAAATAAGTGCAATCAAGTATATTTCTCCCTGGAAAAGGTATGTCTCAATGAAATTTCCACTTTCCAATGCTGTCTGAAAAAAAGTCGCTGATGATGGTTGTAAAAAATAGTTTTAATAAGTGTATAAATTATCTGCGTGTTTTTTTTAATATTAAAAGGATTATAATATTTAAAAAATGTTACGGAGGTATTATATTACCAAACGGAAAATTACTTAAGAATTAAAAACCCCTTTATACTGTTCTACATAAATTTAATACTATGTTAACTAAACCTAACAAACAAATATTGTTGTTATAATGAATGCATGATTGTTATCATGATCTAATTTTACGTTTCGTTTTACGTGGAATTCACGTGAAACAATATAAATTTTTTTGGAAAAAGTTAACAACTAGCTTCCACGCGCAGCTTTGCACACGTGCTAAAGTATATTTTTCATAAATTGTACATAGCTTAAATGTGTTATTCTGGTGTGTATACTTTATTCATATGATTTCATCTAAATCCGTTCTGTAGGTTTTGCGTGAAAGAGTAACAAACATCCATCCATTCTAACAAAGTTTTGCATTTATAATAATAATAGGATGAAATACTTTCAAATGCAAATGATAATAATTCAAAGGCACAAAACTTAAAAAAAAACGGCCAAGTGCGGGTCGAAATATAAGGGAAATATATAAGTAGGGGAAGTACGTACAAAATGACATATGGTTTTGTTTTTGAATCATAACACTTTATTAACAAATCACAGCACGTTCATATTGTATTCTAGTAATCTTTGGTTCTATACCGATGAATTATAATAGACATTTAAAAGATAAACAAACTAGAAAAAATATAAAAAAAAATTAAACTGAGATCAACGAAAATCCATT
>NJDD01000649.1:160923-171550 GCA_002245505.1 Calephelis nemesis
AAACCTAACCTATAAGTTTGCGATTTTCATTTATAATTTTGATGTAATACCAAGTCGGTTAATCTATTTAGTGTCTACTTGAAGGACCTTCTGTTCGGATGTGCCTCGTAACCTAACCTATAAGTTTGCGATTTTCATTTATAATTTCGATGTAATACCAAGTCGGTTAATCTATTAATCGTTTGAAGTAGATGGTATCAAAAAGAAAGGCTCTACAAAAAGAAGTGAGATCCCATCAAAAACATCCTGTACAAAACCCAAGTCTCGCAGCTCAGTCTTTCTACCGTCAAAAGTTGTGAGATCCATGTAATACCAAGTCGGTTAATCTATTTAGTGTCTACTTGAAGGACCTTCTGTCTTAAGTTATTACATAAGTTATTATCATGCCAATATTACAAATATTTAACGTTTTAAACAAATAGATCGACTTGGACATCGCATGAAAACAAAATTAATATTACAATATTATATTAGATTCTTTAGTCTCTCGCGCCTCACGCGATTGAAACTCTCGTTCCTGTTGGTCGCTGGCCCGTCGTGCTGTGTAGTGTGATACATACTAATAATCAAATCAAGCGATCTCCAAGTCGATCTATTTGTTTAAAACGTTAAATATTTTTTAATATTGGCATGATAATAACTTATGTAATAACTTAAGACAGAAGGTCCTTCAAGTAGACACTAAATAGATTAACCGACTTGGTATTACATGGATCTCACAACTTTTGACGGTAGAAAGACTGAGCTGCGAGACTTGGGTTTTTTACAGGATGTTTTTGATGGGATATCTTTTCCCCGCGTAGATAATAGTCCCACCGGAACATTTTTCAGAATAAAAACTATCCTGTGTGTGAATCCAAGTTACCCTTTATTGTGTGTTGTGCCCAATTAAAGGAGTAACAAACAAACATACAAACTTTCGCATTTATAATATTAGTAGGATGGTGAAGCTTATGGATGAAATTAATTCAATAATCCTGCAGTTAATACACTTCAATTGGTTTCAGAGGTTAAGCGTCAATGCTCAATAGGGTTACCTACTTATACAGCGTTAGTAAGCCGACAAACATACACACGCATAGGCACACACACACTCACACATACACACAGAGAGAAAAGTCCGAGATAAGTGAGAGGGGGGAGTATTTTTTAAGTTATTTTCCTTGCGTCTGCATGATGATTTTTCACACAAATATAGGTCCATCTTTATATATATAATTCTTCTGTGAGTGTGTATGTCACTGAACTACTTCTAGACGGCTGGACCGATGTTGATGAAATTTTTTGTGCGTGTTCAAGGGAATTCGAGAATGGTTTAGATTCACAATTTAGTCTCCTGGAAAATGTTTTTTCAATTAATTTTTTAATAATAAGTCGTTGTTGATTTTGGAATGTTTCATATCGGATCCGGCAGACTGCGCTACTGTCGAAGCATTAATGTCAAGCGATACGAAGTTTGCTGGGTCAGCTAGTGGATCTACCTATATAACGACTGAAAACCCCATAGATGTAGGACTTATTCTTGTCGGATCTCGTCGATAACGTGCTCAAATAGAAGTAAGCTTACTCTTGAAACTCGTTTCAGGTAATATTGGAAATTTAAATCGAGTATGTCATTTTAGGTACTCTTGAAGGCAATACTGGCGAGTTATTAACATTTTATTAATAGTAAGCAATAAATTATTTTATCCGATTCGTGGAATTTATTTGTAAAGGAATGTTATTAATCCGCTAGTACTTTATTCAAAACTACCTAAAATGTCATACACGATTCCAATTTCCAATTCGCATGATATTGAGATTCAAGAGTAACCCTACTGATCTGAAGATAAAATTCCAGGAACATTGAAAAAAATATACAATTTTTATGTATGTAGATGATTTATTTATTAAAATCGAAGTCTGTTGCAATTTTACTGTTCGTTGGTTTTGAAGTAATCGCCCTGCCTCTATGTCTTAATACCTAAATAGTTGTAGCTAAGTGGTCGCTCCTGGGCGTGGATGCTGCTTTTCTGATGGTACAGTACCTACTACTTATTAAATTATGCGCTTCGACTTTATACTTTTTACACATTATCCTTTTATTTTTAAATTGGCTGACCTAATCTAAATTTAAGCGAAATGATTAATTATGTAATAATAACTCTAGAAAGATATCTTTAAAATGCATTCAATTTCCGAAGCTTGTCATATATAGCTGAAGCGCATAATTTAAATAGTACTACTACTGTACGTTTATCAGCAATGTATGCCATGCAATTTTCAGGAGATTTGAACGCTCGCGGTTAATATTAATAACCTACCTTTCTTCTAACTATCTTATAGAGTTTTGTTGCTAAGATATTTTTGATACTTATTAAAAGCGGTAACCTAATTAGTTTAAAATAGCACTATCTCTCAACTTAGATGGGTTATTGATATCGGTTGCAAGTCTGTATTCGATGTCCGGGTTTTAAATAAATAAAAAAAGATCACCTTTTCCGTTACATTTGTTACGTGGATGAAATAATATTAAAATTGAAGTCGGTTTTATTAATTTTACTGCTTTAAGATTATGCCAATCAGAGGTACATAGTAGATAGATTCCGCCGTTTTGCTGCGGATTGCCGCGTTCCGATCCGGTGATAGTTAAAAAAAATGTCGACGCGCACAAATACCACTTGTATGAATCAAATGAATAAAGATGTTTCTGATTCTGATTCTGAAGATTAAATGAATAGGTACCTATAATGGTAATGGTAATGAGACGAGGCACACGTGTTGCGGCTGTCACGTGGTGGTTCTTACGTGAACTTCTTGGAAAAGATTTAAACAAATTTATTTAACGGATTATTTTTTACTCTTTTTTTAAGATAATGGAAGGCAAACAAGCAGACGGATTTCCTGATGGTAAGTAATTCACGCCGCCTAGAGACACCAAAGGTGGCAGTGGTGCGTTGCCTACCAGAGGCCGAGATGTTAGACTTCAAGCAAGTAAGCTTACTCACTGAGAGCAACGTCCACTTCACTGGACGGGGATCCAACGCATTACTTCTGTGGCCACAATAACAGTGTCATGGTACGGTCCTGAAGATTAGGTTGTAGATAGACTCACACAATAGCCCTTAGTATCGCGGTCAAATTATAACTATGCAAAAAAAAACTCAACCTGTTTGTCGTTTTTTTATTAATTTGATTCAAAAATGGAGTTCTACCAAGTGCCGACGATAGCAAGTATAGATTCGTAGTCGAGTCGTAGAATAAATTTTAAATCAAACTTAATATATTAAATTTTCAAATATACATATGTGCGGGCGTCACAGATTATTAATTTCTTAATCTTCTTAATTAATCAATTCGACTGTATGTTTGTTACTGGATTACTCGGCCAACAGTCCATCGATTTGATGGTTCTGGTTTTGGAAAGATAGGTCATGATTACGATCACGATAAAACTAATATGGGGCCACCACGTTAGCCATGATCAGACGAGTGGTTTTTCAGTTATACTTAAGGCCCCATACTCAGTCAGCCAGAAGAGCTAATCACCGCACTCCCCGTTCCATGATTACTATGAAATATTACGCTCTAAAGTAAATGTCTTAAGCGACAAATCACTATTTTTGACACTATAAAAGTAATTTGAAAAAAGTATAAAAACTGAAACACTTATCTTTTAGGTATAGTACTTATCTGTGTTTATGTTAAATCTGGTGTCGATACTTTCATAGTTGAAGTAGACAGTTGGGTTTTGCTTTCAAAAAAGGGTTATCTTTTTGATTTTTTTCTATCGAGCAAAGTGAAATGAATCGTGTTTGGAAACACTAGTCTTATAAAGCATATTCATGTTAATCTTGTGTATTTTTGTCACCAAAATCCATGTTTGCTTTGTATGAAAAAAAATTATACTGCTGACGTATTTTAGCGTATATGGCCCCTTAATAGTACATAAATTTTTATTTAATGATCAGGTCATCAAGATAAGTAAAAAATGTTTGCATTATTAAGTGTAACTCAAAAACTACTAGTTTGATATTGCTAAAATTTAAGATAAAGTAAAGTAGGTATTTACACGCTCATATCCCCGAAAGCAGGTAGGCAGAGGCACAACCAGGGCATCAACGACTAGCCGAAGACACTAAGTCCCACAGTGTGATAGGTGGCAAGCCTAGTAAAAACCGGGCACATATGAAATCCCAAGCACCATTTTTTTTAGAAAAATTGAAATACCACATTTAATTTTCGTTGCCCGACCAGGGGCAGGGCCAGGGCAACAGGGAACCCGGGACCTTATGAAGTCAAGTCCAACACTTGGATCGCTATACTATAGAGCCGATAAAATTTATGTGGGACCATTTTGGGTAACAAACTGCGACGTGCGCGTGCCAATTAGTTGGAGTCGCTCAAAACAAATACAGTATACAGGGTTATTATCAAAGGACCGGTCAAATTTTAATGCCTTTTATGCATTTTAAATGTTATTGCCAAATTGTAATTTTTACTTTCATAAACATTATTTTAAAACAGTCCGCGTTATTTCTTCACTTGTTGTCAAACTTCACCAGCCTGCGCATGCGATTGCGGTCGACGTGAACCAGTTGAATGCTTTTGTTTACGTTGTAACCATAAATTTTGTATATAGAATGGGATAAAAACTACAATTTATTTCTTTTTTAATTTTTAAATACTTCTTAAAGATCGGAAGTGTTATCGATTCCCAGCACTCTCTCAAACTTTGGATATATTATTACACTCTTTGGACTCTCCGATGGCACAGTCAAAGTTCGTCACTACGCGTATATGATAGACTGCAAGGCTACTGCCAACTAGGCATGTGTACCAACTAAAACCAGGCAATGTTTTTTGTATTAGAAAATTATAAAAATATAATATTTTTTTCCCGACCTGGAGATTGAAGGGTTTTGGACTGAAGGGAAGGGGATTGAGTCATAAAGACTATATAACAATTACCCAATTGCTAGACTAGATGCGACAAAATGTTGCGTCTCAAAACGCCATTTTCAATAAAAAAATACCCTCTTTTTGTGATGTGGGAAGTGATTATTTGCATTTGCCTCAATAGTTTGCGCTAATAAAGGGGCTTATTTGACTGTGTTGCGTTGTTTACCATTTTATTATAACAAATATTTGGCCGGAAAATTCCGTTTATTTTAACATAAGTTAATTTTATTTTTGTTACAAATGCATAATTAATGAACTGATGTTATTTTTCTGTCAAACATGTTTAAGTTGTATCTTATCTGTTACATATTTTTTAATTTTATATTATAAAATGACAATTAATTTTGATATTGTTTTAGTTAATTACTGACGCATTTGGGTCGAAGAGTTCTGCAACAAATCGCCCGGATTTTTATTATCCCCATCAGCGAATTGTTCTCCGTTCGTCCCGAAGTTTTGTCCCGCATAACAAAAATTCTAAATTCGTCCCACATTTTTATAGGAGTCGTAGTTCGTCCCAAATTGCAAGTACTTTAAGAGTACAGTCAACCAAAAAAATATATTAAACTTTTAAAATTTTTGAAAATTGTATTTAATAATAAAAAAAACAATTCCCAATATTGATGTGAAAATAAACTTTGCTATATCACAATAAAAATATCCTTATACAAATAAATGAACCAATTGATTCGTTCGTTTTTGTGTGTGTCTATTCATACCCGTAACATAGCATTATTTAAAAATTATTAAAAATATTATGAGAGAGAGTGTATGCAGGGAGCGCTGGCTAAGCTATTTCATAGCTAGGTTTTTAATCAATAACTCGCTTTGCATAATTCTGTGCTTATCCCAATGTTGTGTAGAAGCGAGAGTTGGGTATGTCAGAAAAAGCATGAGATTAAGATAAAAACTGTCGAAATTTGTAATGTAACCCTCGCTGACCGCTTTCGTAACAGTAAGACCTGATAAAAAGTAAGTTTAAAACATGGTGTTGGTGTTAATACAAAAAAGCATGCCCGCTGGATTGGTCATGTGGAAAGAATGACAGATGATAGATTGACAAAGCAGATATACAATGCGAATGTGGATTGATGTAGGTACCCGGAGAGACCAAGGTTGACATTCCACGATCATATCGCTCGGGTGTTATCCGACTGTGATGTTAAGTGTCTCCGAAACTGGTCTGTCTGCACGTAAAGTGTAATAAATGTGGGGGAAGTCAGGCAGGTCTGCCAGGATCGTTTGATTTGAGAAAATAATATGGAATTAGATTCTAATTTGTCTATAATTAGCTTCAACCCGTGACTTTGTGCCTTTCTTTTAAATCCGTTCAGCCCTTCGAATTTTAAAAATTGACAAACTTTTCACTTGGTAGTGGCAGAGTGCTATGCAGCAATTTGCCCCGATAGGGATCCACCGCAATGATGATTTTAATTACGCGTTATTAAATTTAGTACGGCTACGAGATAAAAAAATATTTGGAAAAACTTTACATATTAGAGCAATTGCAAATACAATTAAAGTTTTATTGAAAAATCAGTTTTATGTGTTATAAATGAAAAAAGAAATTTCGATAAATCTTTTTACAAATTCAGCGTTAACTTTATTTAAACACTTTTTAGGTATCTATTAACTTAAAAAAATAAGTTTATACATTTTTTATTAAAGCTGAGTAAAGGTGTAGATTTTGGTTTTTTTTGTTGATTCTTCGCATAAATTTAAAATTTAGTTAACATATTACATCATCATAACATTTAAAAAAACAGAAATACCCCCAAAGTTATTGAATTTCATAATTTTAAAAACCCAACGGCAACAGGTTGCGGTTGAAAAAATTTGCGAACATTTATATGTTTTCCTTAATTCATATTGATTTCCAATAAAAGCTAAGCGAAAGCTATTTTGGTATAGAATCTGATTACTTGGCTACAGATACATATACATATAAGTAATTGAATTGTTAAAAAAATTATTCTTCACAATAATGATACTTAGAAAATAAAAAAGTGTAATTTTAACCGACTTTCAAAAGTAAAATATTGTTATTTCGTCGGTAAGTTTTTTTGTATGTTTTTTACGAGATTATTCGAGTAACGGATGTTGATGATTACACTTAAAAGAAAGGTATGCCATAGAGTATTTCAGAGATGGTCCTTTATAAAGGACATGGGCCACTTTCCATACAAAGTTTGGAACACTTAGTACAATAAAATTAGGATTTGTTATTAGGGGTAAGTAAACAATTGTGATGTGTATGCGACCGCGCCCGTAAAACTAATAATTTCGGGAGCGCCGCGCCCGCACGTTTTATACTAGGCTCCGGGGGCAGGGTAGTATAAAAGACAGAAATCGCGGAATTTCGCCGCCACATAAAAACCAAGCGCCGTCGCGTGCACAACTATGTATGCTAGGATAAATCTAGACCAGGTAAAATGTTTGTAACATTGTGACCTTGAGGAGGTCTACACAAGAATTGCGTGAGAAAAAAAATAAAAGAATGTCATAAAGAAAGAATCTGTATTGCACCAAATCAATGGACCATTTAATTGGTGGTAGGTCGTAGGTTCTTGGGAAACCTTATAATTGATATATGGTAGGTAAAGGGGGAAAGAGAGCCTTAACTTTGGTGGATCTTTGTGTAACGCTCGGAGCAACCCATGACGAAGTTCCAACCAGATTGCCGTGTGTTGTTCCAACCAGAGGGAGTTAATGTGATCCGATCTCTTGCAGGTTTGTTAGACAATGGTAGGACTGGAGTAGTTAGCCCAACCGTAGGACCCTAAGACGGGTTTCTCCTTTTTCTTTTTTTTACTATTTATAAGTATCTTGGCTGACTGTAGCCTTACGTGAACAGTAATTAATTTGTTTTAGTAATTGTAGCAAAGGCGACCTCGCTAGGAAAGTCCCGATAGAATGTGAGGTGACGCCTCGTGTTTGTTTGGGCTTTTATACGTCGCGCTCAAATCTGAGGAGAGGGAGAGGAGTGTGAGAGGGGACATCGTACGATGCGTTGTTTTTCTGTTTTTCTAGGAACATTGGTGGTTCTTATGGAATGTTCTTTATAAGTACCCACAACGTAACAACATATAACAACTTGATCTATGTATGATTTATTAAAGATATTTAATAAAGTATGGTCCCGGGGTGAAGAACGAAATGTTCTAGAATCCCGTTCCCGAAATTGTATATATACGAGCACCGGAAATCGGGAATTCATTCACGGTCGGTCCTCTAGGAAGAATACTGAATGAATACTCAAGAACAAGAAGAAACTCCCAGTGAAGAAGAAACATTTTGCGCCTCACTCTCGCCCTAGTGAACTTGTAACCGTGTGTTTTATTGCCAAAAATCGTATATCATCAACGGTATCATCAACCCAGATGGTATATCATCAATTCGTCAAGCCCTAGGTAATCTATCCGCCTCAACATTTAAATTAAAATGAGAAGACTACTGAATTCACTTTTTTATACTTTTGTTAAATGTGTAGTTTTTGGTTAAATTTTAATTTTGTACTCTAGACTAACAAAACTCTGACATACAAACGTGTTAAATAGGCAGTAAGATAGTTTTCGAAACGGCAATCAATTTTAATTGACGATTTCCTTTTCTTTTCTTTCCATAACATCTGTTTAACATGATTTCGGCTTAAGCTTTTAAACCGTAAATTTAAACTGCTTGACATTCCGAAAACTGGCTAAATAACAGCCGCACCACGCATTCGTATATTATAGCTAGCTGTAGGAGTAAAGCCTTATAAGGTTAAAATAAGACGCGGCAAAACTTATTTGACTAAGATAAGTGACGGTTTCGGATAAGTTTTGCACTACAATTGCCAATTATATCGTGGGAGTGCTAGCGGTCTGTCAAGATGTGGATTATATTCTTATTATTGTTAATAATGATTCAAAATTGTTTTGGTGTTATTTATAAGCTAAATGGTAAGTACTAAGAGTCAGGGATGTATCAGACCTATATCGAGTGCCAACGGTTTAAGTGTGACTTAACCATAAGAATAAGCTCAGGATTGGAAGTTCTAGGACTACAAATACAGATTTCATATTATAAGTACGATGGATACACCCTGCGGTACTTAAGATGCTATTAATCCATAACCCGTTGAGGCCAAATATGATGTCCAATGCCTTAATAAAATATAAGCATATAATTTGCTTACTTTGGGGTTAGATTCAATTTGTGTGATTTGTCTAGGGATATTTATTTATTAATTATTTAAAATAAAATAAAAACATCACACTGGACCAACTTTCGGGTAAATGTGATCAAAAGAGTTACCATAAGCTCTTAAAACAGCATTATTTCATTAATACTAATTGTTATCGGTGAAAGACAACCTTATGTCGTATATTATAAAATTGCTGATAAAGGCAAACATTAAGCACGACGGAAATAATACAGCTATAAGCGGTCATGGTAGGGCCCCTGATCATAATTTTTGTAGATGGTCGAATCCGACCCTGTAGGCCAAGTGAATTAGTTTGGGTAATTAGTAGTCTTTCAGCACCAAACGGCATTTTTTAGCTTCATTTGTTACTAATTGAAGTATAACTATATTTCTTCGCGCCAAATAACTTGCCAAGTAGGCCGAGAGAATCGTTTAAAAAGTACGCTCCTTGCAGGTCTGCCGGAATGTGGAACATTCATAATTACGGATATGTTACATATTTAATTTGCCTTAAACCGAAAACGTTTAGTATTACATGATTTACATACTTGAACTTAAAGTAGTAAATATCGTGTATAAATAGTAAAATGGATATTATATTATATTGCGATTCAATTCAAGATCATAGACAACTACAATAAATTTATTAATAACGCGCTGTACCGGTGAACTTCGTTCCACCCGTTCAGTTAGCAAAAAACAATAGATAAAATAAATTGTGATGTGTGAATTCAAATATAAAAATAATACATACACGTCATAAGTTTATTCATAAATAGCAAAATGTGTATAATGTGAATAAATATGGTAAAAATGGTGGTAGGTATTTGAACTCAATTCAAATGTCTATGACTAGACCCGTGTTTACTCAGTTGACCTTTACCTTTATAATAATAATAATAATAAACAACTCTGGACAACTCACACAAATTGAATCTAACCCCAAAGTAAACAAATTATATGCTTGTGTTAAGGGTGTTAGTCAACGATACTAATACATAGATACCAGATTAAATTTAATAAACACCCAGACTCGGAAATGCAGACATCTAAATGTTTATTACACAAAGGGCAGGCATCCGTCGGGAATCGAAGCCGAGCCTCGCGGTAAGTCGATGTAGTTAGGCGTATACGCTAGCCACTCGACCAACGAGGCGGTTATCTGTTTACCAACTTGGCTTCATAGCACTGGATTATCACCTAACCTTTAAATAGTAGGAAATCGAATTTAAAGCAAACCTTTATTATTTTAAATACAAGCTATGTTTTTCAGATTAAACAAAAATCAAAAGAGATGAAACTTTTTAGACATGTCAGATTAATACGAATAAACCAAATTGTGACGTTTTTAATCAACGTTTTTCCAGAAATAGATTCAACTTCTTTAGACTTTTTTTACACATACATACACATACATATCTTCACGCCAAGTCCCTTACGGGGTAGGCAGAGAGTATCGAGTGCCAGACCTCACGATCCTGACAAACCTGTCTTGCTTCC
>NJDD01000649.1:171712-211532 GCA_002245505.1 Calephelis nemesis
TCCACTCCTCGATTCGCCTGCACGGGCCTGGCGTGATGGGTGGCGGCCCCCATCGCCGCATCTGCCTCTTTTCGTACCGACGAGGGCGGATCGGTACGCGTCGCCTTATAGCGACTAATCTGACAACACTACAAGTGTTTTGTCTTTTTCTATTACAATCGTTAAAAGAAGTTGGCGATAGCTTAAAATTAGTTTAAGCGTACAAACAAAATTAATGTAAATAGCGCCTTATTTAATTTTTAGGCCTTAGAAGATCAATCAGGGAAATTAATAGACATTTATTTAAAAAAGGGCAAAGCCTTAAGAATATGAAGCTCATTCCATAGTTTCTAAATTGGTTGACCGATGAGGTCCAGTGTTCGATCTCCGGGTCAGGAAACAAAAAGAAAATGTGTTTTTTTAACTATTAAAATTAAACTTGCCCGGGATTGGATATTTAGCAGGTTGTTTTTGGGGATTTATTGTCTTCGGCTAGTTGTGGGTGTTGTGTCTCTGCCTACTTCTTCGAAGATATTATTATGATACGATTAGATGCTTATTTTTAATATTTCTAATTAAGTGGATCTCTAGTGTACTCAAGGGTGCAAATAGCCATGGCCAGAGGCTTCTCTTAGCGCTCCTAGTCCGTCTTTATTTTTTTTTTTGATAAATACAATTAAAAAAAGAATTAGTCAACTCGATCCAGTCGTTCGGAAGTTATCGAAGTCATTTTGCGATTAATTTTATATTGTAGATTAAAAATACGAATTTGCTAGTTTTTTGTTGCCCAAACAGGTAATCAAACTCGGGACCTAAAAGTCAAGTCCGACGAACGATAGTCCACAGAGGCGTTTTTTTTTTATTTTTGGAGAGTAGTGGTAATTTAAGACTTCGTATTTTTTATTGACAGCTACAGAGTTCAACCGCATGCCCCCCATGTACAAGGTGGACAGCTACGAACAGTGCTTGTCGAAGCCGAAGGGAGTCTACTGCTCGGTCAAGCTGGCAGTGGTCTCCGATACCCCGAGTGACCTGTTAACCGTGATGGAGGTAACTTAACTGGAAAGCACTTTTCTTGAATTCTTTTGTAAAATTTCCGTGTCACATTGTTAGTTACCGTACTCCTCCGAAACGTCTTAACATATTCTCATGAAATTTTGTGAGAATATTGAGTAGGTCTGAGAATCGGCTAACATCTTTATTTTATAACCCTAAGTGATGAGCGTGAATCAAAGCAAAAAAAATAGCAAGACAACGTCTGCCGGGTCAGCTAGTCTTTTATATAAAAATCTCGGGTCACAATGCTAGTTACCGTACTCCTCCGAAACGACTTTACCGATTTTCATCGAATTTTATATGCATATTCAGTAGGTCTGAGAATCGACAACTATCTATTTTTCATACCACTAAGTGATAAGGGTGACTCAACCCAATCTTCTAAAATTACATTAAAAAATTGCAGAACAACGTCTGCTGCGTCAGCTAGTCCAGTCAGCTGGGTCATATACATATATATATATATACGTATATAAAAATAAATTCTATTTCACGTGGTCATCGCATCTTGCTTGAATGGAAGGACCAATAATCTCTTAATACACGAAAAATAAATGTAATGCATGCAATATAAATTAGAATAAAATTATTTTAAGACAACTGAAAAAATAAACAGTTTAACTTTAACCATGTCAGATTGAACGTGAAAAGTGTCGTTTAACCATAATTTTAAAGACATTGATTGATATTTGGGGCTTTCGCGACTTCAAGTAGAAATCTCGAGACTTCTTCTTGAATCGACTTCTGCTATATTGACTGAATACTAAATTGACTTCTACTATAATACGAGTAGGTAGTTAGTGTTACGAAGGGGGAACTTGGAGAGAAAGATTATCACTTGATGTTATATATTTAACCTTACTATTGATATAAACGTAGTATTAAATATACATACGCAGGGGCACATGAGTCTGTGCCCCTGCGCATGCCCCTGGTATGAGTAATGTCTGAAAGCAGCGATTATCTTATATATCTTAAGATCAGGAGAGGCACTTGCTTGTTTGTCATATTACAATACTGTACAATGTTTTTTTATTGCGCACCACATAGACGTAAGCTTATCAGCAACTCGGAGATCTCTTCCAGGCAACCTTAGTAAGTAACAAGATTCAGCGAGAGACTCTGCAATGGTGCTGTTAAAAATATGAAAATGCATGTAACTTTAGAAGGAATCATATACCCTAAAACTCGAAGCTTGCTTTAATCATAGGTACAGCTACAGTACCTACTACTATTTAAATTATGCGCTTTGGCGCATTTTATTTTTACTCCTTTTACACTTTATACTTTTATTTTTAAATTGGCTGACCTAATCTAAATTTAAGCGAAATGATTAATTATGAAATAACAACTCTATATACTTAGATATCTTAAAATATATTCGGATTTCCGAAGCTTGACGAATATAGCCGTAGCGCATAATTTAAATAGTTCTACTGTATTAGTGGTTGCCCCTTGGTCGAAATTTGACCATAATAAATTATTAAATATAAATTCTTAAAATTAAATCTTCAAACGTTATTAAGGTGTTGTTTTCAATTATCTTTACGATAAAAACGCCATCTTCATTTATCACGACTTTGTTTCCAAACATGAATGTAATTTGTGCGCCATCTGTGATCTTTTATCGTTACCAATATATTTGTTTGTGTGTGTCAAATGTATGGTAGTGTGTGTAATGTTTTATTTTTAAATTTAATTAACTTTATAAGATTATTAAAGTAAAGTATCTTCACGCCCATATCCCTGAAGATGTAGGCAGAGGCACAACCAGGGCACCCACGACTAGCCGAAGACACTAAGTCCCATAATGTGATAGGTAGCAAGCCTATCGCCAACCGGGCACATTTCCAGTCCCGACCAAATTTTTTTTTTATTAGAAAATTGAAAAAATCCAATTTTTCATGCGGTCAAGTCCAACACCCGGACCGCTAAACCACAGAGGCGACTAAGATTATTATTAAAAAAATATTAGCACTCTGCACTTCTCCTACATATAAACTATAGGTAAGTGCACCTAATTTCGTACTCCTACTTCTTCGCAATTTTTTTATAAAAGGGGTCCAAACTATGTGCTCACGTATTAATATGATGATTTGTATGTTTTATGTTATAACATAAAAACACTGAATTAGGTTCATAAGTGTTTGTATTGCAATTGGAATACAGCTAGAATATCATGTTAAGCTAGAATATCATGTGCAGCATGTGAAGTAAATTTGCAATTTTAAGATATGAATAGTTAAAGATGAATTTCCGCTAATTACTACGTATTTTCCTAGTTTTTTTTTTTAATTATGGATCCAGTTCTTATGCGTCAAGGACAAAATATAATGTAGACCATAGCAGAAACAAAGGTATCTCCATAACTATTTTACTTAAAGTTGATACTTACTTACCGGTTTTTATAATATTTAAATTTATGTGGGTATCTGAAATTTATGTCTCTATTATCTTCTTTATCTCTTCTACCAAAGACTGAATAATAAAATTATATGTATTATAATTACTAATCTCTGGTTCTACCATTCCTTGTATTTATGTTACAAGATATCGAACACACAGGCCGCTCTTCTAAAGAGACAAACATTGCCTACAGACACCGTAGACGTCATAGGTGCATCAATGTCTTTTGACTGGGGTGTTAGACTTGTCTCTTACTTGTCTAGGTAGGGTTGTAGATAGTCTCTTTTATACAGGGGACCCGGACCAACACGGGGACTGTAATGTAATAATAATTAAATGATCCGCAGGCTGACTCATTCGTTTCTTATACCAATTTTGAAATAGAGTCAAAAATTTTGCCATGACTTTTATTGCACTACTGGACAACATTTTATAGTCCATTGAAATGTTACATTTTTTAGGCCTAACCTTGCGTTTTTAGAGGACGCAATTTTATTTTTTGTATAGGTGTGTAGGGGGGGGGTCAGTGTAAAGCTAAAACCAAGTTTGGGGTCGCCACCCTTGTGCCACGGCCGCCATCTTGAAAATAGGGGTTGAAACGGTTCTTATGATATATCTTTTAAACTATTTATTTTATAAAAAAAACTTTGTAAACATTTTTTGTTGAAAATTAAATTCTCTACAACTTTGGTTCAGTAACATTTTATCGTAGAACTATAAATAAAAAAGTTATAAGCGAAAATCTTCAGAAATTCGAGAAAAAAATTATTTTTTTTGATGTAACTTTTTTTAATCATTTTACGAAAAAAATATGTCAGACCATTTTTGTAGATCGTTTTTTGAGGAACAACTTTTATATTATGCATCATCTTTTCATTAAGTCAATAGCTAGGGTTCTACAGCGCTCCGAAGTGAGTACTATTGTTTAGTACTCTTAACTATACCCATATTATACGTGTGTAGTAATAATATGTCATCAGTTATTGTTTTTTTTATTTTGTTATTATTTTTTTCAATTATAAATTTTGCAATATTATTAATAATTAATTATTGACTCTTTTTCACATACACATACAGGATATAACAATTATTGATTTTTAAAATAATTTTAAATCTGAAGTTACCGAGAATACTGTTCAGGTAGAAAAAATCCAATTGAGCAAGAGGGAATAGAAGAACAGCTGCCTGCTATTGTTATTATTATTCCTAACCTCTGTTGTTGTAAGAATAACTAATAACATTGTGTTGAAGTTGTCGTTTAGACTCTAGACTATAACTCGAGGGTGGTGGGGAAAAGAGTCAATAAATATTAGAGTTAATAATATTGCAAAATTTATAATAAAAAAATTAAAATAACAAAATAAAAAAAAGACAATAACTGATGACATATTATTAGTACATAGATGTCTGCATTTCCGGGTCTGGGTGTTTATTAAATTTATTCTGGTATCTATTTAAGTATTTCTATGTATTAGTATCGTTGACTAACACCCATAACACAAGCATATAGTTTGCTGACTTTGGGGTTAGATTCAATTTGTGTAACTTGTCCAGAGATATTTTTTTATATGTGGAGCAAACACACGACCACAGCGTAAATAATATAAGTAGACAGTGGTGAAACTGACTGCAAGCATTCGAAATCGCACGCACACGTATACACGCTCACCTACGACACAGTATTAAGAATTCTACGTAGGATATGTTACCCAAAAAAGCCAGTCTGGCATACCTTTTATGTCACTCAAGGGACCTCTGGTGATAACATCCTTAAACATATCCTTCAAAGCAGCCAGGATGCTAAAAGATTGTAAGCCGGTATTTTACACGTCTGGATCTTTAAAACATCTTCTCTTCAATAACAAAACAAGGACATCTAAAATGGCGCATAGTGGTGTCTATAGATTGGAATGTGAGGAATGTAATGCTGAGTATGTTGGACAAACTGGAAGGCCATTTTCAATAAGAGTTAAAGAACACATGAGAACTTGGCGTTCCGGTAAAGGGGAATCTACATTTGGTAAAAATCTAAGGGACGAAGGTCATACATTCAATCTAACAAAAAAATTTTCGATCTTACATTACTGTAATAAGGGTAGGAGGCTAAACGCTCTAGAAGCCTTAGAAATTAATAAAAGAAAAAACAATACAAAATTATTAAACGATCAGTTGGAACTTTATACATCTCCCCTTTTAAATATTTTCTAGTATTTTAATCTTATATAATAAATGTAACACAGGTTTTGCTATAAATTCAATGAATGATATTTCAGTATTATTGTTATTATTATTATGTTGACTGCTTACTGCTTATTTTATATTGACATACCTTTTATCGGTTATTTTAATTTAATTTATTTTAGTGTTGGACAGTTTTTTCTTACATAATAATTTAATTTTTAATATAATAATTTAACTTTAAATAATTAATTTACTTATTTTTATTGTGACATGAATGTTTTATTGAATATAATTTTTTAGTTTTCTAATTTTGACATGGGCATTTATAATATTATTATTTTTTCTTTTAATCAATTGGTTCGAGCATAAATAATTAAGTTTTATATATGTACAAAATAGTAAATTTAATTTAGTAATTAATTAATTAATAAGTGGAGGCAATTGACATGTTTTTTAATATTTTCTAAAATTGTACTTTTTTCACCATTTAGTGGTGAAATGATCTATAGCTGGCAACTCCGTTGTATAACGTTTTAAAGTTCTTTGAATCTACCCTTTATAAATGAATTTATATTTACACATCAAAAATATTGTTTAGTAGTTTAAGTTTTAGCCCTTATGATGCTGTATAAGCGAAACCGGTAGGCTATTAATTACAAAGTAATAAATTATAAGTGATAAGTAAAACAGTACAAGTGTTTCTTTCTTTAAAAATATGAATTCTACCAACAACCGCATCGTTGGTCGAGTGGACAGCATACAAGCCTAACTACATCAACCAACCACGAAGCTCTGGTGCGATTCCCGACGGGGGCAGGCATTTGTGTGATAAACATTTAGATGGCTGCATTTCTGGGTCTGGGTGTTTATTTAAATTTATTCTGGTATCTATTTAAGTATTTCTATGTATTAGTATCGTTGAACAACACCCATAACACAAGCATATAACTTGCTTACTTTGGGGTTATATTCAATTTGTGTATTTGTGTGTAATAGCAAACAAAAACGCAAAAAAAATTAACGATATTATTTGTGTCATTTTAAAATATCCAAATAATAACTAGTTTTGGAACTGAAATTATTTCATACAAGTCGAAACCATAACAAATTTTAATAACTTTTTGATAAAAACGCCATCTGCATTTATCAAGATCAACTACTTTGTATCCAAACTTTATGAATATATATTGTGCGCCATCTGTGATATTTTATCATTATCAATAAATTTGTTTTATGCGAAAAAAACATATTAACGATATTATTTGTTTCATTTTAAAATAATAACTAGTTTTAGAACTGAAATTATTTTATAGTAGTAGACGCGCATTAGTCGAAACCATAACAAATTTTAATAACTTTTTGATTAGAACGCCATCTTCATTTATCGAGACGAACTACATTGTTTCCAAACTTTATGAAGTTAATTTGTGCGCCGAGTGTAATATTTTATCGTTATTCACAAAGTTTTATTTTTTGATTTACTTAATGCATTTTATGGGTATTATTATCTAAAAATATTAGCGTTTGCACTTCTCCTACACATAAACTATAAGTGTGCAAAATTTTATGTTCCTGCGTCCGCACAATTTTAAAAATTAAAAAAATTCGGAATTTTTGTAAAAATGAGTCCAAAGTTTTGGCATCACATATTAATATAATGATTAGTGCACGAACGAACCTACACCGAGCTTACAATAAAATGAAACACATTTTATAATTAATTTAGTATATTAGGAATTATACTAAAAATCTTCAAGCCCATATTCCCGATGCGGTAGGCAGAGGCACAACCAGGGCACCCCACATTTTAAGGCAACCCACTTTTAATATATTTTCTGATATACCAAATTTGTTACAAAATAGGTCAATCGTTAATACAGTCTATCAGCTCGGTGTAGATGGATCTAGGTTCGGATCTTAGACTCCTATAAAACAATTTCCCCACAAACGCAGACACAGGCGTAACTAATGTGGCCGGAAGTTTACATACTAATTTAAGAAATACAATTATTTTATATTTTAGTATTACGATTAGATAGCTAATACAAATGTCTCCATTGTTGAAATATTTTAACGAAAAAACTCTAATTATCTACAAGTACAAAGTATCCTCAGTAGATATTTGTAAGTTATGACCTTCAAGAAAACACCAAGAAATGAAACACTTAATAATTCTCATAAAATTTATTTAAATATGGTAATTATATTTAAATAGGTATTAGCAATGAGAGCGTTTAAGATTCTCGTGTCAGTTAAAAATAAATGTACTTACGTTAAAATATGTCAGTCAAGGCCCTTAAAGTCAATCCCACTACTGAAATCATTCTGACAAGTGACAGGCAGGGCCGGACTAAGCAGGATTTTTTGTGTAGGACTTATTATAATAATTAACTTTTCATTGTTCTTTATCACACACAACATACACTACAGAAAAACTTAAATCTGCCGGTGAGACCTAGGTTGATATTCAATGACCAAATCGGTTGGGTGTTATCAGAGGGTCAAGAGTCCCCTAAATTGGTAATTTGCATAAAAAAGGTAAATAATATGGAAGGTAAAAAAGCCAGTCAGTCACAAAAATCGTGACATTTGGCACTCGGTACTCTCTACCTACCCCGTAATGACTTGGTTTGAAGATATGTATGTAACTTAAAACTAAATACAACAAAAGTAGCAAGAGCGAGCTTATCTGTTATAAAAGAAATTTCTTCCAGCCAACCTGTAAAAAGAAAAAAACCTAATGTACAAAATATAAGCTGCATTTAATAAAAAATATGTAAAAACCGAAATATATACACAAAATAAACAACTACAACGAAATTTTCTTTTAACCCTTGTTATGCTGCAACATATCCCGGTAGATGTCTGCCGCATTTACGTGTCGCAGTAATATCGTTATCATGTTGCAGTCCCGAGGGTAGCTGGTAGACTTAGAGTTAACTTAGAGTAGGGCACCGATTTCTCTTACCTTCACGAAAGTCGAGAGCTCGATCGCTATCTTTACGAAAAAAAAACTTAAAGAAAGTGTTTTTTTCGTCGCGTTGCGTCACGTAACGTCTTCGCTAGTGCAGTTATTACTAGATGGTTGGTATCTGATGGTTTCTACCATCATAGCGTTAGTAAGTACTCGCCAGTGACGTGTTCCATGCTTGGTAGTTAAAGTAGACTTGCACACGTAACCCAAAAACTTGGCAATGTATCACCAACATTCTTCAAAAGTGATCCTTTCATCACGCAAGTGAAGCCACGGACAGCGACTAACCTATTATGTGTACACAGATAATTACTTGATTTCTTTGTCTTTATCGCCTCTGTGGTCTAGCGGTCCAGGTGTTGGACTTAACTGCATGAGGTCCCGGGTTCGATTCCCGGGTCGGGAAACAACAAGAAAATTTGGTTTTTCCAATTTTCTAATTAAAACAATGTTGATAGGGATTGGATATGTACCCGGTTTAGCTTGCCACCTATCACATTGTGGGACTTAGTGTCTAAGGCTAGTCGTGGGTGTCCTTATTGTACCTCTGCCTACCCCTTCGAGCATATGGGTCTTAACTTATTTTTTAACTTGATGTCTGAAAGAAATGAAATGTATTTTTTCAGGAATACTCACGATACAAAAAATCCCATTTCAACCATACATCTCTCCTTTACGGAGTCTGTATGTCAGATACCTGCCAGCATTTCGCCAGGAAAGACAACGTCTATACAAAAGACAGTTTAGAAGGATGTATGAACGAATCTCTTTGGCGAGACTTCAAGCTGAAGACTAAAGTGATTGATGAGCCTTCTTGCAGACCAATAGTTGAAAATGACCTGAAGGGAGGTGACATAGCCGTAGCTGTTATTTGTTTGACGATTATCATGATGAACGTTGTCGGGACTATTTATGATTTCTTTTTTACATTGTCAAATAGTAAGAATGGTGAGTGCATCTCATACTTTTAATTAGTAATTGAATTGTATTAGCATCAGTACTCGCCGTTGTTTAGCAGAACACAACAACGGCGAGTACTGATGTTAAAGAGACAAGTCGGTTCTTTAGACAACAATCCGTAATATGTTTAAAACACTTTCTTTTTTTGTTCGAACGGCGAATACTAGAACTGGAGTATGAAGAAAGATATTTTTAGACAATTACCTAATACCTGAAGGTCGTTAAAGAAAAAGTTTTAAAAAAAGCACTTTTTATTTTTAATGTTAATTGGTTAATCGATTTCTTCGTCATCTTGAATCGTTTTTTTTTTTTTGGACAGATGTATTTCTGAGGCAGTCGCCACCAAGTCTAGATCTGGATATGTCATCTCAGACCAACCGATAAAAATTCTCAATTATACAATATTTACACCATTTATAACTCAAGAACGGCTAAACCAATTTGGCTTAAAATTGACAGGTAGCTTAGAACTAAGAGACGAACATAGGGTACATTTTATTTCACAGCAAGGAAACTAGGAAAAATAACATTTTAATTTTTCCGATACAAACTGAATGGGTGGAACAAAGTTTGCCGGAACAGCAAGTTACTTAATAAAAATAAGGCTAATTCCTACATAATATGGGTTTCAATGAAATCTCTGTTCCAAAGTACAAGGTTGTATTTTTTTCATTTTAGGTATCAGATTTCTCCTATGTTTCTCTTTAAAGAGGAATTGGCGTTTACTGACACAGAAAGAGATAGCGGAAGAGAGCCGCACTTGCTTAAGATGTTTTCACGGGTTGAGGTTAGTAGATAAATCAGAATATTTTAAAAATAGCAATAATAATAACAAAATTCCTTTTTTTTTAACGTGTGGAAAATCCCCCCGAATACCCACTGCTCTCGGGGGAGAGCAGCGGGTTATTTCGGACTCGAACCGACTAAAAACCACACGATGACCTTCCTGCCGCCCGCCAAGGAGCGAGATGGGGTCGCGTTGGCATTCACCATCTCGCTCCGCGGCTACGGCCCGGTCCTCACCGGGCCTCCTCACGCCCTGAAAGAGGAGCGACTCCGGCCATTGGAGTCGCCCCCCAGGCGTGCGAGGCCGTGCTGGCCAGAGGAAGTCCCCCGACTCCCCCCGGCAGCCCCGCATCGGAAGCACTTTGAAGGCGGATGAACCGCCTTCTCGCGCCCCCGGTCCGCCTGCGCCGTAGCGGGCCTGAGTTGGGATCGTCCTCCCGGGCCCGCTCCGCGGTCTCCTTTTGCGTCATGACTTCTTCGCAAAAGGAGACCACCACCTGCCAGGACCTGTCACGACCGAGCATGGCGTTGACTACGCTCGGCAGCGAGAGGTCCTCTCCTACGATCGCTGAGAGAGTACGCCGCTGTTGCTCGAAGGCGACGCACTCTCCCAGCGTGTGGGACGCCGTATCTTCTGGCGCCCCGCACTCGTGGCAGGCGGGGGTCGCCTCCCGTCTCGCGATCTTGTGCAGATACTTCCCGAAGCATCCATGCCCGAAAAGCACCTGCACAAGACGGAACGTCAGCGACCCGAACCGCCGCTGCAACCACCGGTCCTCCGGTCGGATAGCTTCCACCGTCGCCTGTCCAGGGACAGATGGGGCTAGGTCCTCCAATAACAAATTTTCCTGGACAAGTTATACAAATTGAATCTAACCCCAAATTATATGCTTGTGTTACGGGTGTTAGTCAACGATACTAATACGAGTATATAGAAGTACCTACTTAAATAGATACCAGAATAAATTTAATAAACACACAGACCCAGCTATTAATCGGCTTTGTAATAATCACAATCCGTTGATGTATATTTACTTATTTCAATGCTCACATTACTATTACTCGCACTAGCACTTGGCTTTGGACAAAGAGAATGCAACACTACGTAAGAGCTTTGGACATTATTACACATCACTGGTCTTCTTTCTTTAAGTTTTGGCCTTTACATTAGTATTTTGCCATTCGTCAAGTAGAAATTTGCATCAAATTTTATATCAATTATAATTAATTGAAGTGAAACTTCTTTATCGGGGTTGGAAAAAAATTTAGTGTAACATTTTTTCGTTACACGTCACATTTTTCCGTTACACGCCATCTTTGTTCTTATCCCTACCACGCGTGATTCGAATTATACTTTCTTCAGCGGAGTAGGGATTGGCAATAAACTTTATTTAACCAATTTCTATAAAGTTGCATATAGTATTTTTTGAAAAATAACGTCATAAAGAAGTTTCACTTCTTCACTTCTTACGAGTGTACGCTAGTACACGCACACATTTTTTATTATCAGTCATAAGTCGTCAGGAAGTCATGTCAGGCTCTTGGGTAATGCGGCGGCCTCATTACCTACACAAGCTCATGTAATGAAATTTGGCGGCCACGAGGAAATAAACGATACGCTAATTTCTTCACGATTATTTTATATGTGCACTTTCACTGAACAAAATTGTACAAAATGCCACCAAAATTGACTAATTTCACTCAATATCAATACGAAATTCAATAATTATGAAAAAACTTCGACCATATTTTCTCTCGATAGCGCCAAAACTCTCATCACTGGTCTTTCTTTCTTTCTTTAAGTTTTGGCCTTCACGTTAGTATTTTGCCATTCGTCAAGTAGAAATTTTCATCAAATTTTATATCAATTTTGATCAATTATAATTAGTCATCAGTAAGTCATGTCAGGCTCTTGGGTAAAGCGGCGGCCTCATTACACAAGCTCATGTAAGGAGATTTGGCGGCAACGAGGAAATACATGATACGCTAATTTCTTCATGATTATTTCATTTGTGCACTTTCACTGAACAAAATTGTACAAAATGCTACCAAAATTGTCTAATTTCACTCAATATCAACACGAAATTTAATAATTATGAAAAAACTTCGACCATCTTTTCTCTCGATGGCGCCAAAACTCCGTCACTGGTCTTTACAACCAGTTATTTCGAGTAGCAGAATAACTGATTCTGTTTCTAGTGACAAGTAGTGATTTTAATAACGCGTTATTTTCGTTAAAAACTCTTTATTTTCTTTATTTCATTAAAAACACAATTATTAATAACCGCCTCACAAAATTAGAACATGAAAAACATTCATAGCTAACTTATTTACATGATTATGTAATGTTAATGATCCAAAAACATTTTCGAGGCATTTAAAGTACAAAAAAAAAACAAATTAAACAATTACCTTAAAGTGTAAAAAATAACAGAAAATCATTAATGTAAAATCTAAGCACAACCAGGGCAGCCATGACTAGCCGAAGACACTAAGTTCAACAATGTGGCCTATCGCCAACCGAGCACATCTCTAATCCCAGGCAACATTATCTTTCATCATCAGGAAATCCGTCTGCTTGTTTGACTTCCAATATTATAAAAAAAAAGTTCTACTTCACGGATTTTAACGGCACATGGCTATGATTTTAAGAATGCCAATACGTATCCTTCGGTTAATAAAAACGCGATCGAAACTTATACCTTTAAATGAGCAATTTTTGTATTGTATATATAATTATATTTTTGTATTGTATATATATAATTATATATAATTATATATAAGTATATATATAATTGGAATCTCGGAATCGGCTCCAACGATTTTCATGTAATTAAGTATATAGGGGTTTCGGGGGCGATAAATCGATCTAGCTAGGAATCATTTAAAACAATATTGTGCTGAAACAAACACAGAAATAAAATATGTTTTGGGCCTAGAAGCATTTCCTTTCTAATATATAATATTTTTTGTAATACTCGTATCAATTCAATACGTAAATACAGATATATTACAATTTTTCTTAAATAATAATTAAAACTTAAAAAAATGCGCTGCTTACATAAGCCTTGGGTGCTAAGCCTCTTGCGTAACTTTGTTGTTTATTCAGTTCTACTTCGATTTTTTTTTATTTGTAGTTCGTTAACACAATGTTATGAATAGGTTTATTATGTATGATGTAAGGTACCTAAAACATTAAAATATAGTTAATTTGAACAACAAGTTACAACTGCCTATTAAATAACTTACAAAATTTGAAATTTTAAAAATATAATATTTTTAAATTGAACTAACTATTTTCTAATTAATATACTTCATTTTTCCCGAGTCGGTCCAGGGGGCTAATTATGTATATCAGTTGCCAACTTAAAACGGAAAAATGTACATCAAATAGCTGTCAAATTACGTCATTTGTATTTGCTGTCTCTATTTTATTTCTGTTGGTCACTGGAGATAGCAAATAAAAAGCACGTCATTTGACAGCTATTTGATGTACACTTTTCCATTTTGAGTTGGCAACTGAGATACATAATCAGTACCCAGGTCTGCCTCTCTGTCATCTGGCAGTAAATCTGTAATTTATCTCTATATAAAAAAATAATCTCCATTTTTTTTGGTCATTACATGACGTGTGGCCGATTGGACCCGACCTATCTTGCTATTTTCTGTGTTAGTTATTTTCAGAATAAGACTAAATCAATATTCATAATTAAGACAAGACAATACTTTTGGCTCAGCTAGAGGAGTATAAAGACAATGTAAATCTATACATAAAATAAATCTGTAGAAGTGTCAGTTCTGTACATTGAAAATATTGAAAAAATAAATAGCAGGGGGTGTTACTGGATCGATACCAAACCCAAATATGTGATTAAAAAAATGTTTGTCTGTCTGTCTGTATGTTCAGGCATCACGTGAAAACTAACTGTCCGATTTCGATTAAACTTGGTATAATTATACCTTATTATCCTGGGCATAAAATGAGATACTTTTTACCCTGGAAAAAACGTAGAAAAAAAAATTTTTTTAATTGTATCACGCGAAGACCGTTGCGAAGCTTGTTCTTAAATAAAATTAAAGGTCTAACACGGGTAGTAAGTTTTGTATAAAAACACAAACTGTTTATTATTGTATTTACTTTGAACATGTAGCTTAGCTTGTAGTTAGCTGTGGGTGGTCATTTTAATTTATAATTTTCAAAAGAATATGTAATATTTTTTCCCGAAATACAGTGCATTATATAATAATTTTGGAAAGTTTTTACCACATTATTGACGTGATGTGTTCTGCGTCTAACTTACTTAGACAGATATCACACTGCAAAACACCGCTTGGATGTGCGGTGATGTTAATTTTAACTTGGTACCTACTTAAATCTATGTATAAGTGAATCCCCAATTCGCGTGGTCATCATAATATCACGCCTGAAGGTATGAACCAAATTTGTTAATTCTTTTTTATATTGGTCATTGTTAGGAGAAGGAACATCTGTAGAGAAAACCGGGAAAACTGCTGGGATAGTGGAAAAAACATTTCTTTAATTTAGTCTATACCAACTTTTAGTAGATGCGAAACGAAGTACTCCTGATCGGCTAGTTGTATATAAAAAGCGCACAGTATACCACACTGCGACTGCATCTCTGTGCGATTATATTTTAAAACTAGCTGTCCCGGTGAACTTACTTTCACCCGTTCAGTTTGTATAGGATAAATAAAGTGTTATATTTCCTGTTTTCCCTGTTTCCGGTTTTTTTTCTTAAAAAGAACCTTCTTCTGACAATAATTAACGTAACAAAAAAGAATTAGCCAAATCGGCTTAGTTGTTCGGAAGTTATGCGCTTAGCAACACATTTAGCAATTCATTTTTATATTATAGATTAAAATCCGAATCCGAAACGGTCTCCCGTGTAGTGTGTTATCCGCCTTATGCCAAAGGTACTTCACACCAAGTCTATATATTTACTGCTCGCAGTTTCACGCAGCTTCGCCTGCGTAACTTGGCTTCTACTTCACCGATTTTGATGAAACAAAGCCTATGTTGCTCAGGAATAATGAAGCATTCTAAAAGTGAAAGAATTTTTGACATCGGTCCAGTAGTTTCGGAGCCTCTTCTTTTCAAACAAACAAAAAAAAAATCAAATCTTTCCTCTTTATTATATTAGTAAAGATGTTAAAAATCTTCCAAAACCAGTGTTATCATTAAACAAACGAAATCGAATTCCACTTTAAGTTCCCAAGTTTACTATGTTAATAAACAAAAAATAAATTACTTTACATCGGTACATATAAATAATAAAACGTGATTTTAAACCTGTTCCTAAATAATAGGTATTTTGATTATGAACGTGGCAGTAATATACAAATGGAGGTTAACATATAAAATAACATAGATACCTATTCCGTTTTTGGTAATAATTATATTCACAATTTGTTCCCAGAGTAATATCCTGTACACTTGGCATAATAAGTCATTCCTTTCTGGTCATCATTGTACTTGCAGACAGTATACAATATATCGAATCAGTAAGTATTTTTTTAAATCAAGAATATATTTAATAGTAATAAAATTGCAAAAAACGACTTAAATTTCAACTAGTAAATCATCTAGGTACACAGAAGTTCAATATTATCTCCGATTACCTTGGAATTCTTCCATCAGACCTATATTCCGTAGCAATGGAACCACCTCGGAAGAAGAGTTTTTTCATTTAAAAAGGTAAATAAATAAATAAATATCCCTGGACAAGTTACACACATTGAATCTAACCCAAAAATAAGCAAATTATATGCTTGTGTTATGGGTGTTAGTCAACGATTCTAATACATAGCACTATTTAAATAGATACCAGATTAAATTTAATAAAAACCCAGACCCGGAAATGCAGACATCTAAATGTTCATCACACAAATGCCTGTCCCCGTCGGGAATTGAACCCGAGCCTTGTGGATGGTCGATGCAGTTAGGCGTGTACGCTAGCCACTCCACCAACGAGGCGGTATAGTGTACCTACTTACTCTTTCAAATAAAATAACAAAAAAAATCGATTTAGAAAAGACGGAGAAATCGATTAACGTACATAACTAATATTTAAATTTTTTATAAAATTAATATGGGACCATCGCAGAATCATTATCTATCTTTCTAAAAAAGAATAATCAAAATCTTAAAATACACACTGTCGAATTGAGTAGGTAGGTGTGTCCTCTTTTTTGAGTCTGTTAAAAGCGTCGTACGATCGTAAGCGTGCATCGTAGCTTTAGATTTACTTCTTTAAACTTAAATGACAATAACAAGCATTGGCTCACCATATTCCTTCAGTCTTCCTGCCAGACAGCTCGTAAATGGCGAGTATAGGCTTACCGTCACTAGCACCGTGACATTCGAATAGGGGTAGAGTTTCGCAGCGACCCGGATTGGTACCACCCGCCTTACCAATTAATACTGCTATAACGTCAACGCTTGCCGTTGGCGTGTCCCGGTTCGGAGGAGACGGTAAACTTATATACTCGTATATATCCCGTAAACCTACTTTTGCTCGAGGTCTAACATCCCGGCCACATGTCGGTAAAGCTCCGTTTCGACCTTTGATGTCTCTTGTTTGTTTGCTTTGCAATATCACATACAAAATTTGCATGTTCTATATCAGATGTAATGTTAGCTTGTGGAGTAGCTCACGTGCTCTTTTATCCAAAACAGAAAACTTTATTTCAAGCAAATGTAAACCAATACATACTAAATTTAGGACCATATATAAACACTCATTATAATTATGGATATGCGTATATTTAAATTAGGAGAACATTTTAGTAAGTTTTTGAACGTTATTAATAATAACACTAGAGGAATTTTTAAACTTTTGAATTAATAAATAACGTTTTATTTTTGTTAATTAATTTTTAGGAATTGTTCCTACTTAATCGTAATTTTACATGAAATAAAAATATACACCAGTTTTGGAACAAAAAATGTAATTACATTATTATAATATAGTTTAAGAAGCTTATTTAGTTTATCTTGTCAGTTAAATGACAACATTAAAAATGACTGAATTATAACTTATTATAAAGGGACCTTAATTTTGCTCAAACATGTAAATTTTGACCTTGTTTGCCTAGTGGCAAAAATACTTTATTTTTTGTTTAAAATTTAATAGTTCTCAGTCGCATGACTTATCAATTGTGTGAACTTCACTAACTATTGTAGTTCTAAATTAAATACTTTTTTTACCGAATCCAATGAAAGAGTTTACATTTAAAACACATAGAAAAAACCACATGAATTTCTCAAGTGAATCACGAAAGCTACGCTTGGTAAAAAACATTGTTTTTCGTAAATATTTAAAAGTAAATGTCGTGAAATTAAAAACTTTATATAAGTACACCCTGAAAACCTATCCGTAATTATCTCGATCAGTTCAGCTTTCAATTAAAAAGTTTGTTTAGGAGTTATGATTGATAAAATACTTAGCTTTAGAGTTATCCGCAAGAAAATATATGAAAACATGGTTTTATTGTTAAACAGTTTGAAACCGGATATGTCGATTTTTCATTCTTTCAAAAAATCTTTACAGAACAAAAATTTCTTTCAATTAGTCGAACTCAAGGAATCCCTTGCCGTGCTTTACTTTTTTAAAACTAACCGACTGGACGTACCTACGTTGCTCTCTTGGCACTTGATACTTGCTGACTACTCTGGAAAAGGACTTGGCGAAAAGATATATGACCTATGTATAATATATATTATATAAAATATAAAAAAGTGCTGTGATTGAAATGTTAAAATATATATATAAATACTTAATTTCTTTAAATTTAATTAAATATTTGCACACCACAATGTGGTAGGATATGTTGTATTCTTAAATATCTTTGTAAAAACTTTTTTAACACACATATTCCGCAAATAAATACTTTTCATTTTCATTAGCAAGATAGTTCATGATTTTATTCATGGTGGTCCCATATTAATTTTATAATAACGACCTCATTTAAAAAAATGCATAATAAATAGGTATATCTACATTTTTACGCATTTTAACCGACTAAAAAAATAGTAGGTACTCAATTCGGCTGTATTTTTGTGTGTTCATTACGCGATTTTGATGATTACTTCTTAGAAAGAGAGGTCATTCCGAGGTGATCCCATATCAATTTTATCAGGATATCTTGGCGATCTAAACTGAAAGAAAATGCATTATCAAGTACAATTAAAAAACGACTATAAAATAATTATAATTTATGTGGGATAAAATTTATGTGGGACCATTACGGAACCATTTGCTATCTTTTAAAAAAATTCATTTTATTTTATTTAAACTTTATTGTACACAAATAAAAAGTGTGAGTACAAAAGGCGAACTGTTAATGCATTCTCTCCCAGTCAACCTTTATACGAGTACTAACAGAGATCAAATATATAAATAAACAAAAACAGAGAATAAGACAAATAAACTTGAATTAATTTACCTGATACTGGCATACTTACACAACACCGTACATATAAATAAGATTTTGCAGTAATATACACACACACACACATATCTTCACGCCAAGTAGTCCTTTACGGGGTAGGCAGAGAGTATCGAGTGCCGGATCTCACGATCCTGACAAACCTGTCTTGCTTCCTTCACATTCATTACCCTTTTCATACAAACACGCCGGTTTCGGAGACTCTTGACACTACCCTCGGATAATATCCGATTGATCTGATCGTGAAATGTCAGCCTTAGTCTCCTCGGGTACCCACATCCATCCACATTCTCATTGTATATCTGCTTTGTCAATCTTTCATCTGTCATTCTTTCGACATGGCCGCACCAGCGGAGCATGTAATATATAATATATTATAGTAATATACAACTACATAGTATAATATATAAATTATGAGTAGATAATTATAGATACAATGCATATAATTATCAAATCGTGACGTGGTACCCAATAAAATAGTAAGGAGTCACTTTTGCAGTTTTACTGAGCTTAATTACCTACTATTTTTTTTGTAAATAAGTATGTAAAAATCGATAATCCCAAACGTTAGTAATAAACAGAGCCATTGTTTTTGTATAGGTGTGGGATGAAACAGTTTTTTCAATCTACAGATGTACGACAATATATACTGGCACATATTTTACGAGGGTCCTCTGGCAGTACAAACATTTTTCTTGATATCAGGATGTCTACTGGCCTACAACCTGAAGGTGCGAGAGGAAATAAACAATCTAACTTGGAAGACCGCCATCATAGAGATCGTTCTTAAATGGTTAAGGTAAATCTTCAGTTTTTTACAATTTAGCGTACATTACTGACTAAATATAATTCGGTGAAAATTTTACCGGTCACCTAATGGGAATATGAAAATAAACACTGGCATGGCATCAGGAAAACGTATCAAATGGAATTATCTAGCAACCTACAGGGCGAAGGAGTCTTCAGATCGTTTCGCCAAAAACTTCAAATAAAATAAAAAATATTTTTAATCATTACTCTCAAGTCTCAGGTATTTTTTAATATTCCTACATATAACTTTTGTCTTAGCTCGAAGTAATTTTTCGTACCGCCTGGTAACTATCAAATTGTAAAAAGTGCCTACATGGCTCAAACCACATGAGTTGTAGCTGGCCTGTGAACAAGATGTTAGGTCTTATGTGCAAGTCTTTCTTTATTATCGCGAACCGCTTTCGGAATTTCGCAAATCTTACGAACCTCAATTCAAAGATCAAAAAACAAACAACGAATATCATGAATTACTTTAATAAACTGATGGTTATTAAAATTTAATCACAATATCTTACTGCAACACTGACTGCTGGTCAACGCGGACGGCAAGCGGTAAGCGTACCTGATTGTGGCATAGTTTTAAAATTCGTAATAGTTAATTAAGTGCCGGCGGACCCTGGTAGTCCATCGTTCCCACTTAAAAAAACCTTGCTCTTCGACCAGTAAATTACCGATACCGATACCGATGTTTTTAAACATGTTCATCTTTTCAGATTAACGCCAGTGTATGCCCTCATGCTGTCAATCACGTCTACCTGGCAGCGGTTTGCAGGACATGGACCTTTTTGGCAGGTAAAAATATTTAGGATTTTTAAGGTATAGCTTACAAGCAAATATGTCTACTGACCATCAGAGGAGCTTCTGCTTGTTTAGACTATTATCTCTGTCTGATGAGATAGATGCGTGGGCAGAGTAGTGAATAGTTCACCTGGTCAGTGTTAGGATGGTTAGCCAGATCATTGTAGAAACAGAAATGAACTTACTTTCTAACAACTGCTATTTTCAGATTTTCATCGGAGCTGAAGTGGACGATTGTCGTCGAGATGGCTGGCTCAACATTCTTTACGCCAATAACTACATAGACAACTCACAATGTATGCCACAGACATGGTGAGTGCTGATACTTCTAACCTGTATCACAATTCACATGTGCAATAATGACATCAGATCATAAGAGGCGGATATTTATTTTAGGGTTGGAAGAAGACAAGTATAATTTTCTTATGGTAAGAAATACATGGCGTCTCTAGATACCAAGTGAACTGATGGAGAGTGCTTTTGCTATCCTAGCCTTCAACCAAATGAGGACAGTAGCTAGCAGTAACTTTATGGTATTAACAACAGAGGGATGGTATTAACTATGAGTACTAAGCCAACCGCATCGTTATTATCAAAACCTTTAACTAGTCTGACTTTGAAAATACTATCGAATCGCACCCATCCATCATAGCATTATTATATGCCTATTTGCGCCCGTATTTCCAAAGATATAGACACCCAGACAGGAAGACAACCAGAGTATCTACGATAAACCGAAGGTACTTTATCATCTCGTAAATCCTAGACGTTTACGTCTACTCCTGAGAAGTCAAGGTCTGGTGTCCTACTCTTACGTCTCCCTCGATACAATCTCCGACATCCTACTGTGCTTATACGTACTTCCATTCGTATGTATAAAAATATAACAAACAATATATTCGGCTGCATCCAAATAAAAGTATTTCATCATCATTGCAGGTACCTAGCTGCAGACATGCAGCTGACGATTATTGGTCTGCTAGTGTTAGTGTTTACGAAAAACAAGCTGCGATTCACGCTACTCACGTTCCTCTTTGTGGCTGGTATCACGATGCCCGCACTACATACGTACTTCCAGGATCTGGATGCCACGCTCTTGGTAGCTCCTGAGTAAGTGCTTGTTTTTTTCTTATTGTTAATCGGCTGTTTTTAACGTATCTGTCATAATTCAACGACGAAATGTTTGCGCTGAGTTTAATATTTCGACGTAGCATCAGAACTTCAAGGCTTCGTGGTGACCTTGTAGCATCTTTCATTTTCTGACAACCTCAGATCAGGACGTCAAATCAGAGAAACAATTTTCAACCCCGTCGTAATAAGTAGGAATATGACTTCATCAGTGACTTAATGGCGAAAGAAATAAGTAAAGGGGTACTACCAATCTGAGTGAATGTAGAACTCTAACACTCACGGCCAGTTTCCGAAACGCTAATCAATTTTATCTTCCGACTTATCTACTCATCACATGTGTTAACTGTTAACTCTTCAAGACTCATGTTACATAGATGTACGGTTCCGTTTAGAAGTCTAAACCAAATTCGTGTTAAACAGTGATTATGAAGAGATGAATCGTAAACTAAAGTTAATCAGTGTTTCGGAAACTGGCAGCTAGCCTGACACTAGTGTACTATGCTATACACTATTCCGATTATGACTTCATACAAGGAATAATCCAGTCATCTAAATTACAAAATTATTTCTTCTACCAGCGGGCGACGGAGTTATTTCGCCGGTGATTTTAATCATACTGCATTGAATAATAAAATTTCTTATTTATACTTATTACAGAACAGCGAGAAACTTTTTCGTGAAGGATCCAACTTTCAACACGGTGTACAAAAGAGGGCACACGAACCTGGCGACTTTCATCCTCGGGATTGCGTTCGGACATCTCATACACCACTTCCAAATCAACCCACCCACCACAAGCCATCTAAAGGTATGCAAATTGCCCTTGCAATACTGCAGGTATTCGGTTCTACTCGTATATTCACATTAGAATTAAGACAAACTCATGTGAATCGGTGAACACTTTCTATCGGCAGCAAGTATGCAAATATTTACACGTACACTAAATACGTTCACTAACGGCCAATGTTAATAATCAATCCTAATCCAAAACTTGATGTCCAAGATTGATATTTTGATCTATTTTTATGTTATCGCTTGCCAATAACATATCTGTGGACAGGATATATATGGCAATTAGGAATAGGATAGGCCGGCGGATACGCAGCTATCTAGATTGCTTGAAATCCATCTTTAGAGAAATTTTATTAACATTGGCCGTAATAGTAATACGGAGCACAATCAGCGTAACATCACAGAGCTGTATAACTGTCAAAATTCTCGCTAAGCTGTACAAACACACATTAAGCTTTATGTTCATATAAATCAATTCTGTTGTACAAATAGTGACTGTTAATTAACAACTTTGGTTTTTCTCTTTTCTAAAATATGCTTTGTAAATAATTATTTTGATATTTGAATCACGTTTCCAAGGCTAATATTAATGAAATTTCACAAACGTGTAGGTACCCACTAAAACCTAGGATGACATTTTACGACCAAATCTCTCTGTATCTGAAGGTGATGTCAATAGTCTTATAGAAAATAGGAATGTTTTTTAGAAACTAGAAAAAAGGAAGCTAGGTAGGTCTGCAAAAATTGTGAAACTTGATACTTTCTAGCAAATCCGCAAGGGTATTTAAGTACGTAAAGATATGTGTGTTGGTAGTTGGTACACACATAACCTAAGTCTAGGAGAAGTTTAAATGATTTTTATAGCGTCATCTCATTGTTTAAGTATCAGAGCTAACAACTTTAACAAAAGCTTGTGTTTTATTCTAGAAGTACCGTTTCCTGTATTACGCTTCATACCCGGGAGCGCTAGCCATCATCCTGTACCGCAGCCTCCTGTTCGTGGACGGTCCGCCCGCTCCGATGGTAGCTAGAATACTCTACCTGGCACTTGCCAAACCAGTATTCGCTCTGATCATCATGATTATCAGTACTGGAATGCTTTTTCAGTTCAAAAGTAAGTTATTTAAACAAATCTTTATTTGTTTTATGTCCTAACTATTCTCTAATTGTCCAGTTTAAATCCTATTTCGTAACTATCCAGTTTCAGGACAGTCAATTATATTTAGTATCTATTTTAATAATATTATGGTTATACAATATCTAAAAGATGTGATCGTTACGTGGGGAGGTGGTCAAGACATTGATTCGATAATATTTCGCTGCATTTATAAAGTAATTTATATTATTACAGAAAACCTACTCATGTTTAAAACGCAACCAAACTTGAATCTTTAGATATATGTCTATAGTATGTTCCAAACGAAAAAGAGAAATGGCCATCTACCTTTAAGTGCACAACAGAGCTTATCAACATTAACTTGAATCATTTAAAAAAAAACTGTTTTTATACATTCAAAGTTGAATTGCAGTCCCTTGCCCGATGTCACAACTCAGATCGTCATAATTAACAAGTTCACAATCTATAAATGAACTCTACGCTCACCCCACCTTCCACTACGAATCGCGTTTACTGCATAGATGTAATATTGTAGCATTATTTTTATATAAATTTAAATTCAAAAGCGTCATTCAAAAGCCTCATAGTTGCGCTAAGCGAGTAGTCCGGATTTATTATATAAATTCAAGTCAATCAAATTGAAACTTAAGGCGTTAAATGGAAGGCTTAAGGCTAAGCGCAGAGCGTAGCTGAAATAATATTACGTGATGAGGTTAGATATGTTTTTTACTTCTTGTTCCGATGTAGGACTTTTCAAGAGATCCAGAGAATGAATCTACGTTAACTAGGGATTGGAACCTGCTACTAAATAATTTACTAAATAAATTACTAAATTACCATACTGTCACTATCACAATGATTCACCAAATGACAATCAAGCTACGTGCGTACGTCCACAGGCGGAGCGCGCGACGTCTTGGAGTGGCACGGATGGACGGTACTGTCGCGCGTGTCGTACTGCGCGGACATGGTGCACGTCTTCTTCATACGGAACATCGGCGGCACTGGCGCACTGCTCAAGAACGCCAGCGTCATGCACTTTGTAAGTTCTTACTATTTAACACCTAACACCAACGCAGATGTATATATTATAATAAATAAATATTTCTGGACAAGTTACACAAACTGAACCTCACCCCAAAGTAAGCAAATTTTATGCTTGTGTTATGGGTGCTAGTCAACGATACCTCTATATAGAAATACTTAAATAGATACCAGTATAAATTAAATAAACACCCAGACCCGAAAATGCAGACATCTAAATGTTCATCAAACAAATGCCTGCCCCCGTCGGGAATTGAACCCGAGCCTCGCAGTATCCTACCCTCTTGCACAGAATATAACAATGCGATCACTGCCGTTATTGTGTCAAGATCTATATCCATTTACAACTTGCAGGTGACGGAGTCACACATCTTGAGTCCTAAACTCTAGGGGTTGTCCATTTTACTTCAGCTTCAAAATTTTAAGAGCAGCGTCAGCGATATGCGTTCTTCTGCTAGTTATCTGAAACTCACATCAGTTCTTCCATTGAACTTCCATTGCTTACGCCCATCAGCTATTATATATCAATGTTTTTTTCAAAATTATATAATTTAGAATTATCAATAAATTTGTCAATGATGATTTATGACAAAAAAACCTAGTTATAAATATTTATTTTCCAGCTAGAGACATCGTTGGGCATCTTCACAATATCCTACACAGTGGCATTTCCCTACTGGATGTTAGTAGAAGCGCCTGCTTCATGTCTCGTCGATTTATTCACTGAAGAAAAACGAAAAGTACCCACCGACGCAGATGAGAAGCCAAGTTCCAGCAAAACAGATATTGAAATAAACTGCAATGGTATTATAACTGTTAAATTGTGATCATAAACATTTACCAGTATTAAAATAGCCTCAAAGCAGGTATTCCAATAAAGAACAATAGTAAAAATGTGTTAAAGTGAAACCTGAATAATTAAAGTTAAGCTTCTCATAAAAAAAAGTGAATACTCAAATACAAGCTAGGGTTGTGCATTTTTGTAAATCTTTTGTTATCTTTTAATATATTCCGATCATTTACTTAATATTATAACCATATTACGACCATGATTCTTCAATCCTTTTACGGATAGATAAACTTCACTGAGGTGTTATTTAAGATAGATTTCCTATTAACCTACCTACTCTTTGACGGAGTTTAAATGAACATATGAAAGTTACTATTGGGCTATATATTACGTCAATTGATAAAAGATAACAAAATACATTATTTTGGGTGATAAATAAATCAGAAATCTCTTAAAATCTAAAAGAAGTTAACGCACAGCTTTTATTTAGGATTAACATTCAAAATTTAGTACTTTTTCACTTTCATCACATATAGTCCATCTGTCTCAACCAGTCGAATATTTTTTTATTCGTTTCATTATATGAAATGTTATATATAATATAATAATTCAATTAAATATAATAATATAAAAAAAGTCTTATCAAATAGCGACTTGCGCTTTTTGATAAGACTTTTTTTCAGATCCGACAAATTTTACAATGTGATTTTTCGAAACTAGTTCTGGGACTTGATACTGGACAATTAATTTTATTGATAAAAAAATAAAAAAAATCATTAGGTAATATTAATAAAACATACAAATTGTTATTTAATTTTAATCAAACAGCCTACCTGTTTAATAAAAACTTCAAAATGCCTGTATTTTTGGGAACGTGTCGAAACTATTTTTGTTTCATATTATACATAATTATTTGTCTAGTATCGGCCCATATCGGTTGATCAAGTTTCGAAAAATCACATCGTATTAGTTAATTGTAAAGAAGTGATTTATTTTTAGTTAAATATCTATTAGAAAATGTAACATATGAAGTTTGAAAGAAATCTCAGTTAATTTGAAAAATGGTCATCTCTTTAATACAAAGGAACTCAGTATTATTTGAAGATTGACAAATAATTAATATTCATACAATCGTTGTGAAAATGTATTACTATTATTGTGTACCTCAACGTCGGCTCCGATCGTAACGAAAGACAGACACACTATGACCAAGAGATAGTCAGTCTTCTTTGCTTAGATAGCGTGCTTCTTTGCTTAGTGCTCGTTGCGCACTACTTATGCGAGCAAAAAACACAGACGAAGCTACCAGCAACAGTTAATGTATAGAATACCTAACATAAAGTCAGTTTATTATATACTAGAATCTAGATGTTACCCGCGGTCTCGCCCGCTAGTTATTTAATTCTTAGTTAGTTATTTAAAACTCGCTAGTTATCCCATTTAGACATTGGGATAAAAGTAACCTATGTCAGTTCCCACCCCTCCAGATATTTCATACACACATAAAAAAACATAACATGGCTCCCCTGCGACGTGAATGAAGGACAAACAAACACTTTTTCAATTTAATATTAGTATTGGTTGAGAATAACGAGAAAAGAAACTTGAGAATTTATTTATTATGATTTTATTTACATAATATGAAGAACATGGTGTCTGTGAAAATCAGTAGATAAACCTTAAGAATTTGTTATATATTGTGATTTTATAATAAAAAAGAACACAAAATGGAAATTGTATAATATGTAGCTTTATTTTAATACCATCCCATTCGCAAAACACTGTAGTCTTTGTAACTTTGTAGTTCTTGACACTGACAGTTAATAAGTTTGTATGGGGCAAACACATTGGCCTCTAAGTATATGGACACGAAATACCTACGAAAAAAGCCTGCTGTCGGCTACTAAATATGGCTGCCATTTTGACATTATAAGGCTGTCCAGAAAAGTAGAGTACCGATATCGATACATGATCTATTAGTGACGATTGGTAGTTAAGTTTAGGCAAATAGATAAGAATTATTATTTACCTAACGAAAGAAATCGCAACTATCACCTTACTTACGTTGTGCTACTCAATTGGCTTATATCTAATAGGGAAATGTAATTAAACGAAAGAAATAATATTTGTTTACTTTTCGCGATCACGTTTTTTTTTACATTGTGGCTTGCAATGTAAAAAAAACGTTTATTCTTGCTAATGTTTATTCTTGATATAAGTTAACTCTTTATATTTATTCCAAGATTCATTATCATTACAAAATAAAATTAAATAGATTACATTCAAACAACTTTATTTACTTATAAGTAAGCACTTGAAAGAATTCTTATTAAGCTAGACTGTGATTGATATTTTCAGTGGCAGTGGTATACCTTCTTATCTTGTCCAAATATTCTTTTCTGGGAACGTAAAATAAAATATCGACAATTGTAATAGTACATCACTATAAAAATTGAACACTAAATATGGATACTTGGCAAACATGAGGACTTTCATGACGTCACTTTAAATCGACGCCAAAATTAGCATAGACAAAAATGTTGTTATCTCTTTCAGCGTACATAACATCAACATTTGTTAAAAGAGACAAAGAGATGTTGTTAAGTTATATGTCGATTCCAACGGCATTTATACAACTAAATTTTCTATAGAACATTGTTGCACTTCTTTATATATTCCTATTTCTATGGGCAAACACTATATGTTTCCCGTACCTGACATTGGCTTAATAAGTCGTAAAAAACGATTGAAAGCCATATTTATAAAAGAAGAAGAACACTTCATGTTATAAACCATAATACTACTGGAGGCTACAGCCCTAACCATGAAGCTATAGACTACAACTGGAGGTTTGGATCTGACGTCATTTCCAAATATTGCTGTCTCACTATAGTGACCGAGTACACCGACCTCTCTTTCAATTTTATTCTAAGTCATGTGATGACAAAGTACAAAGTCAAAACGAAAGAGAGGCGGGTACACGAGAGCCAACAATATTTGGAAATGTCATCAGTTCCTTGTTAGAAGTGAAAACTCCAGTAGTAGTATTCGTAGGGACAAATCAATGTTGCTTTTCCCAACTTTCCTTGCAATGTTCGTAGTTATTCTTCCATAAAAACCTTAAAAAAAATCGACGTGAGAGATCTATGGATCCCAGATCGGAACGAAGTTCGCACTATAGGTAACAAAGTGTCAGAAAATCCTCATTTCTCCTTAATCGCCCCTGTGTTCCTAGCCACATGTCCAGCAGTCCGTTGTTGGACTTGACTTCATTACGTTCTGGGTTCGATCCATGGGTCAGATAACAAAATGTAAATTTGTTTTCTTTTTTTAATTTTCTAATAAAAAAAACATCGTTGCCTGAAGTTGGATATGAGCCCGTTTGGCGACACCCTATCACATTGTGGGACTTAGTCTTCGGCTAGTCGTGGGTGACCTTATTGTGCCGAGTGCCTTACTGTGTCGAGTTTGGCGCTTACCAGCACATTTACAGCCAATTTCAGTAACCTATCTAAGATAGATCTAATGTAGATAAATTAGCAGGTAAACACTGATATTTCTCATAAAATAATAAAAATATTAACCAAAAATCAAAAATGCATCCCGCGCAGTTGAAGCGCTGGTTCGTTTGTCTCCTCTTCCATAGAAAACATAAAAACCTAAAATCATTTTACTTTTAAATATGAAAAATGAAATAATAAACAACGTTAAATTTGATAATATTTATTTGCATGAACTTTAACTATTTACAGATATTTCGTTACACTATGTAAGTAATAAAAATAAATTCGTCGTATCGATAATATCCACCTCGATATCGACATTGTTCATACTCCACACTAGCTATATCATACATTGCGTATTTATACCACACCTTAGTGACAGTTTGTAACGTTACGCTATGATTTTACGTAAAACTTTATTATAAATCCCGGGATATTTACAAACCGATCTTCTCAAATTAACTTTTGAGGCCATAAACGCAAAAACGGCGTAACCTTATTTCATTCGTCTTTAAATTACTCAAGGCATTGCTTTTAAATGTAGCATTAAAAAAAATAAGACAAACGAGAAAATGTAGGACATAATGAGTAGAATTTATTTAATTTTAAATAGATCTAAATGTTTGAAACTGCCGAACAAACCGTGGTTAAAAGAGTAATAGTCAAGCAACTAATGAGTTTTAACGTTAATACTTTATACCTGCAGTTATGAAACGCATTGATCTAAAAAACTATTGATTGAATTACTTTTGCAGGCTCAATCTTTCGTACTTATGAGATTGTTTATGATAAGGAAACAAACAAGTTCTTATTCTAAGACCAAATTATACCCATTCATAGCAATGGACCAAATGTAATAATATTTTTAAACAATGTTAAATGTTTTTAACGTTTTCATATTTGCTTTTGCGTTCATGGCTTCAGTTACTTGAGGCAAATTTTTAGCTGTTCCTAACTATTCTATCTCAAGATAGTTTGCAAATATTTTAAGACTTTTTCTCCAGAGGCAGTGCATGTCAGAGTCGTAACAGATAATAATTATCGGGACCAGTCACAACCTCTTTTGTCAGTCGACAGTAAGTTTTTAAATGTGAATTACTACTAATTCGTTACTCATTGTATGATTTTTTTTATCGGCAGGACGAGTGTTGCATATCAGAAAACAGGGCTTTCAACATTAAACTTAAATTCGCTTTGCGTAAGGATCATAATTCTAATAAAACTATACCGAAAATTGAGAAAGCGCACTCTGAAGTATACTTTTCCGAAACATCAGCTTTGGCATTCGTTATTATTTACTAGCGGTAAAGCTCAGAAATTGTTTTTCAAAAGATACCAGAGACCTCAATGTAAAAACATTCTTAATTAAGAAAAATCAGGAAGAGGAAGAGTAAAACTTGGGAACTCTTTTTCAAGAAACCAGTTAATTCCAAATACCTAGGCAAAAACTAATCCCTACAGTATTTTGAACTGTAGGTTTACTATTGAATCTCGATTTCAAGCAAATTAGAAATAGCAATCGGATATGTCATTTAGGTACTCTTAAACGCAATACTAGCGAATAATTACCAAGTAAGTAGTTAAAAATGAACAATAAATTATTTTGTCGGATTTGTTGAATTTTTTGGAACTAAATTATAATAATCAGCTTGTACTGTATACGAAAGTACCTAAATTCGGATTTTAATTTCCAATTTGCATGAAATCGAGATTGAATCTCGTAACCTTACTGGACTGTCTTGTTTGTTGAGGGGCTAGGGTAAATTTGGTCTGGACAAACTTACTATTTACTATTTTATTGTCAATTGATATAACTACTTAAACGGCCATATTGATATAATATCTAATGGGCCATAATGCCAATGCTAATGATTATGGGGCACTGAGCGTCGTAACTTCAACGTCTTACTTACAGAATCAAGAGTAAGAGACATCGAAATGAAACTATACATGAAATTATACTGAAATAACATACATACAACTCTCAAATTTTTCAAATTAGGAACACATCAAGGAACAATAGTTTTAGTAACGGTAAAAACACTAACGTAACGTTACAGTAAAATACAGGTGCTTGTAAGTCTTAATAAATAAACTGTGGTAGTAAAACAAACAATATTATTCCTTAGGTTCACAAATAAAATAAAACTACCCTCAAATTTATTAAAATTTTTGAAAATCATTAAGTGTATAAGTTTTTCTTTACTTTGAAAAATTGTTTTGTCTTAATGTTTTGGTATGTAAATAAGAAAATAACCAATCGTTTTCTGATTCAAATCCAAACACCAAAAATGACTGTTACATGTTGGAGGTAGGAGAGCACACTAAAATGTGAACCTTACACTTTAAAGTTAAGGCATAATATAATTTTCAGCTACCAGCCGAATAAAACGTGGCAATAGAATTTAAATTTGCAACGATAAAAGATAATATTTTAAAGGCTACTTCAATATCACTTAAGTTAGGGATAAGATGACGTACGCCACCACTCACTAGGTTCATTAAAGAAATGGACGGTAAAAAAATAAAAGAAATATACTGACTTCGTTGTTTTTATTTTTTACGTGTACGAAAGCTGATCTATTTAACCACATTTTATTTACAAATCAATAGAAACAAAACAAAAAGTTTAAAAATATATGTAACGTAAATTTTCTGTAACAATATAAATCAATATTTCTGAAGAAACCACAATGATCTAAATTTCTTAATAATAAGTATATGCTTGTAATAAATGTCGAGTTCCATATGAATTAAGCCTAAAGCACAAATGGACCGTGTTAAGCGATATCGACCCTAGCCAGAAATAGCTGTAACAAAGTGTGAAAAGAGACCCCGATATTATTAGTAATATGTGAGGATTGAGTCCTAATTGCATAACATGGTCCAATTTAATACAAAGTAAGGGTTATTTCAAAAGAAATCTTTAAATTTAAATATTTTGTTTTACACCTACTGTTTTATCTCAAGTACCTTTTTTGTCTGGTGTGCCAAAGATTGATTTAAATAAATAAAAAACTACATACAAAATATATTTTCCGCCTAATCGACTATAAATAAACATATAAACTAAATGACTAAGTCACTACTATTTTTACAAACTAAACCTATAGCACCTGTGAGTGTTGTCGTACACTTACACATTCACACATGACAAGGATAGCATGCGTTTTTTTATTTCTTTTATCACACACTAAAGACAAGACAAATATTGACTTGACGATTGTTTGTCTCTTTAATGCCCACCGTGAAAGAGATAAACAAAACGCATTCCATGTCTCGCATGTGTGACGTGATAAAATTGATCATGTATACATCAAGATCAAGGAGTGAATAAACTATTGTGATTTAGAAAATAAAGTGTATAGCTATATAAAACAGTTAAATAGACAAGTTTAGTCGTTTAGGCAACTAGTATAGGAACTATATTTGTATATTTCCTTTACAAAAGCGAATAAAACAATCACTAAATCATACAAATTCTTACATTAGTTATTTTCAAAATAATTTCATAAACTTCTTTATTGTATATAATCAAAGAATTGTGAAAAATAAGACACGAGGAAGCAATGAAGGACATCTATCGACTAATTTACTAACTACAATATGGTATAGGTTTACTAAAATTTTGTTGGTGAGTTATATTTATTAATTATTGAAAAATAGCAGTGATTGACTGTTTACAAAAATATAGGAACATTATTTATTTCCATAGGTAAGTTATTATACGACCTAGTAGCGCATACTAATATAACAAAAACTAGAAGAAGGCGTTCGACGTAATTATCGAATACTCAAAAGACGTTCTTGCTGGAATAATTTTAGTAAACTAAGTGCAACTAATGTCTTATAAAATGCATAATCAGTATCCAAAAAAGTATTTTAGTTAATAGCAAAAATATTGGACGTGAAGTTGACTAAACGACTAAGATTCTCAATTGACAAACTCTACAAACATTTCGACCGATTAGATTTCGATCGATGATATATACACTAAAATAATGGTTTCAATGAAGGGGAACAGCAAATCAGTTGATTGGTTGAGCGATTTGTCCAACGACTTGTCAAGTCGACACTAAAACTCCAATTGACTCATACTTATCACGATTCTAGCTTTTTTAACATATTAATCAAAACGACTTCATCTCGACATGATATACGAATGATTTAAATACATTTCTTTCATATATATATTTAAACTTTCATCACCATTCGTTGATTTTAATACACTCGCAAGTTTTCATATATTTAATTTTTTAAATAAGACAAAGCTTCCAATAAACATTTTCTTGATGTACTATACAGTACTACTGTACGATGTACAGGTAAAAAAATCTCACCGCTATTATAACATTTATAAATCCCTTAAAGAGCTCACAATTAGGTTTCTAAACTGATTAAATATGAAGAACTCAAAAAAAAAAGTTGAATAGCAGTTCAGAACTGAACAGAATCTCGGTCAAACTGGTTGACCTTCGGAATATCCTGCTGTTCTTTTTCCATGTGATAATGTATTTAATAATAATATCATAGACATTATATTTAAATCAACCGTATATCACAAAGTGGTGATAAAATTGAGTGTAATATGAATAATTCAAATTTTACTGACACTGTATTTTTATATATTTCTTTTTTATTCAAAGTATTCCTGATAATTATCAAAAGATGTTTAATTATTATTAGGGTCTATTTACCAGGACAATATTACTTCAAACCTCAGAATTTCTTAAAAAAAATAAAAATAGAGAGTAGGCATTTAATATTAAAATGCAAAAAACTTTAATTAATTTTAAATATCAGAATGAGCTATTACAATAAATATGATGTTCTATCGAAAGCTGTTCCATCAGTCGAGTAAATTTTGTGATCATAGTACACCCAACTTTAAAACCACCTTACATTCGCCTCTTATAACCAATATATCTGGCACTTATTTTGTTTAATGATTCAAAGCTCATATATAGATGTGTTCGTCGACTGGAATTCACACATTAAAGTCATTTACATTCAAATAACATTACAACGTTTCACATATCAATAAACACTTTTATTTTGTTTTTTTTTTTTTAACACATATTATCAAATACTATCTTTCTGTAATATCTTAAATATCTCCAAGTACTGAAACAAGTCTTACAATTTCATTGTTAATAAAGTCCTTTAAGATAATGCAAATGATATGATAAAAAAAACGATTTAATATGTATTGATTTTTTACTCCCCGGCGAGTAGTATCACTGCCTTATCTTTTCACATCGATATTTACCATTATATCAATTCTTTGCATTGACGTGTTCAGCTTAAGAGGTTAGGACAAGATAAACTTGCTTATTTCTACCCTCGGGTTGGCATACGTGTTTGATATCTAAATCGACGTGCATTTCGTGCCATTGGGCAGTTTGTGTTATTCTTTGTCTTTTTAAGACTTTTAAAAAAATAATAAATTTCAAAACGTCCGCCATATTTGAATTGTAGACGTCAGTGATTAGTGAATTCCAGTCGATTGGCACGTATATAGTATATAGATACAGTACAATTTACAATATAATACTCGTTACATATACAATATACAGTACCGTCTCAGTCGACGCCAGCGAAGCCCTGCGACCCCTCTATTGCTTTTATGAGTTTCTCTCGCAACTGTTGGTAGCTCTCGTACGGAGGCAGATCGATGCGATTGAAACTGGAAATAATTTTACACAATTTTTATATAAAAATGGCTGCCTGTGTCGGGTTCGTCGTTCAAGTTGGATCTAATTGCACACGACGTGAAATTAATAAATTAAAATCGGTTAAATAGTTTAGGAGTCCATCGCGGATAAAATCGGTGAAGCATAATTTATATCTTCTTATACTCGTATATAAAATTCTCGTGTCACAATGTTCGTTCCCATACTCCTCTTAAACGGCTTGACTGATTTTTATGAAATTTTGTGAGCATATTGAGTAGGTCTTAGAATCGGCCAACATCTATTTTTTAGAACCCTAAGTGATGAAGATGAATCTTTTTCATACCCCTTAGTGATAATGGTTACTCACCCCAATATTTTTTCATAGCAGAACAACGTCTGCCGGGTCAGCTAGTTACATATAATATGTACTATAAGATTTCTTAAAACATTCATCATCGCTTATAGTAGCGGCACGCTGTGAAGGACAGTTTGACACATTACAAATAGCGATGTTAATGTACATTTATAATCGGAACATATAAAACCAAATGCGAGTCTAATTTATAAGTTTCTTATTTATAACTCGTAGTATAGCACGTAATATCTCATTAAAAAGCTTTAATAAAACGAAAACATACATATTTTCGTATTATTAAACCATAATAATTAAAATGACCATCACAGCGTGCCGCCAGTATAAGATTTCTCCTACTAGTACAGCATGTCCAGTATATCGAGGTAAGTTACCAAGTGTGTGCCCTGGGGTAGTTGTCGGGCGCGCCCCACTTCTCGATGGTGAAGAGCTGCGGCCCGTTGGAGCCGTAGAGCTCCTTGAACCCGTTCATGGGCACCCGCGACGTGCCCGTCACGAACTGCAGCAGCCGCGACCGCATCTCGTTCGAGAACGACAGCACCACCTACCAACAACCAACATATTTATCTCGCACTACACAACCCGGTGAACTTCATTCACTTGCCACTCGATACTTTCTGCCTATTTCGTTAGGGGATTTGGTGTGAAAATATAAGAGTACATATAAAAAGACCTGTACGTTCGAATGTTTCTCTACACTCCGGATTTCAAGTTATTTTATCACCTTATGAGAGTAACAACCGAGTGTTGTCTGTAATTTCTAAACAACAAAAACTATGACTTGAAAAAATTACGACACAATCTGTGAAGCACATACTACAAAACGAAATGGTGAAAATGAATTATTACTAAATTTACATTTTGTTTTACCCCAAAGTGAATGAGTGAGCGAGATAAAAAAACTCCTACAACCTTTAACGGAACATATAGTACCTACCAGCCTAATTTCCTTACAATCCGTTCAGACAGACAAACTGACAGATAGATAAAAAATAATAGAAACTTTTTCTGCTGCCCATTTTTCGTCGCATGCATTATTATTATTATTATTATTTATTCTTTATTGTACAATATAAACACAAACATAAAATACAGAACAAAATATTACAAAACAAAAATGTACAAATGGCGGTCTTATCGCTCAAAGCAATCTCTACCAGACAACCAGATGCATGTTCTTTTAAACATCAAAATTACAAAATTGACCCTTACACGGACTTATTATAAGTATATTTAGTATAAGACAGCTGGTAATATACCATACTAATGATTCTTTAAGGTTTTGTACAGTTCTAAAATCTACCACTGGTGGTAGAGAGATGCTGCAGCTTACCGGAGTATCCGCCTTACCTTTTCCTGTTGCCATTATACCAGTATCGTGTGCCATAACGAAGGGAAGCAAAGCCATGTACATTAAGCTCAGCACCTCAAACACATCTCTTATTATTACTAGGAGTTAAACAAAACCAACGTACCCTCCAAAACCACTGCACAACAAGATGGTTCGCATGATAATCCCCTTTGTACAGCGTATTGGCTCTCCAATCCCGCACGTCGATGTGCTGGATCCCGCACAGCAGAAGTTCCAGCTCGTTCTCGTCGAAGATCTTCAGCAGCGGCAGTGGAACTAGCGCACCGAGGCCTTCCAGGAACGCGAACATTTGCTCTTGAACCCGGGAGACAAATCGCCACGCTATTACTAATCTGAAACCATGATATGACTTTAGGTGTGGGTCAATCACAGATTTAATGGGATGGAGTCTACATAGCATGGCAATTAAAATTTAAAAGGTAACCTTGTAAGCTGTATGACCGAAACTCTCTTATCTAATATATAAAATTCTCCGAAACGGCTCGACCGATATTCGTGAAATTTTGTGAGCATATTGAGTAGGTCTGAAAATCGACTAACATCTATTGTTCATACAAATAAGTGACAAGGGTGACTCGCCCCAACTTTTTATACTAAAATCACATTAAAAAAAGTAGCAGAACAAAGTCTGCGGGGTCAGCTAGTACCGTATAGAAAGCTGCTAGAATATATCTTATCTACATTGACTTACTTTTTTGTGCCAGCCAAATTTCGAGAAAGGGTTGGGAATAGATAACGAACGAAAGAAAATTTAGAAAATGCAAATTATAAAATTTTGTCCAACACAAAATACAAAAACGTAACGTAAACGCCAACCGCAATCGCACTAACTAATACTACTTAGGCAATTAATATTCAAAATCATTTTAGCTTTAACTCCCGTATATTAAAATTTGGCCGGTCTTTTGAAAGTAACCCTGTATTACTCGTAGAATTTGGGCGGTCTTTCCAAAGTAACCCTGTATAAAGGTAGATAGCACTTACTTAATATACTCATCCTTATTTTCATTGTCGACGGGTATGTTGGTACCACCCGGCTTCAGTTCCCTTTGTATCGTCTTGCCGAACTGTTCTTCGTCTACAGCAAACGTCAGGTATAACTCTGAAGGATCATTTTCCTGTAACCAATACCAATTGAGTTAGCCTTATGCCCAAATAAATAAATAAATAATAATTAAATATCCCTGGACAAGTCACACATATTGAATCTAACCCCAAAGTAAGCAAATTATATGCTTGTGTTATGGGTGTTAGTCAACGATACTATTACATAGAAATACTTAAATGGATACCATAATAAATTTAATAAACACCCAGACCCGGAAATGCAGACATCTAAATGTTCATCACACAAATGCCTGCTCCCGTCGGGAATCGAACCCGAGCCTCGCGATTCGTCGATGCAGCTAGGCGAGTACGTTAGCCACTCGACCAACGAGGCGGTCAACATCTACACTACACCACTACAGTACATCTGTACTATCAGCATTTAGACAAAGACATAATTTATTTCCAGAAATACAGAAACACAAAACAAAGTTTAACTTCCTTTCTATTATACTAAAAGGAGAAGAAAAGGAAAAAGAACTACAAATTAAATAAGATTTGCCAGTTCATTAGCTGTTTGTACTGGAAAAGACTAGAATTTCTGTCAGACGCGGATTTTCCGGAACCGAGCTTTTACCTTAAAATTACATTCGGTAAGTTACGTGACGAATTCTATGACACCTTTGGTCTAAAAATATGTTTCTCTTAGTTACCAATAGGGGCGCTGTTCAAAGTTTTCATACAAATAATTTACAGGGACGGTAGCGAGTATAGCAAACTTGACAAGACGTGAACTCATGGTAAGTGCTCAGTATAATTTGGAAGTATCGAAAGCAAGACTGAATAAGCTTTTTAAAGCTCAGTGCGCCTCCACTAGACTCGACCTAAACTTTCCATCAGGCGGGTTTCGAGTCACACTGAAGTGTACATTATAAATAACATTAAAATTAAAAACTAAAAGTTTTCAATAACCCACGAAAAAACCAACACGTAATATAGGTATCAGAGATACATAAATAAGAACCATATCAATGACGTCAGCTTTCAAACAAAAAAAATCGCATCAAAATCGGTATATCCGTTTCGGAGTTATGATAACACAGACGTTCACACAGATACGTCAAGATTATAACACCTCTTTTTAAAAAAAAGGTTTGATTAGATATTAAGGCAAGAAAAGAGTTACTGACTTAATATCAATGGGTATGAGCGCAACAGGATTTTTTTCTAAAGCGCAAGACGACGAATTTCATAATACTTTTTTAACAACTTCTATATTTTTTTATGTATTTCCTGATTTTTTATATCAACCGTAAGACTTAAACTAATGGGCAAAAGTAAACATCATCACGCACATATCCCCAAAGAAGTAAGCAAAGGCATAACCACAGCACCTAAGACTAGCCGAAGACACTAAGTCGCACAATGTTATAAGGTGGCAAGCCCATCGCCAGCGTTATCTATTGAGAAAATTGAAAATACACATTTTCTGGTTTTTGCTATTATTGCACGACCCGGATATCGAAGGACGCCAGACCACTACACCACAGAGGCGAGAATAACTACTGACATACAAGGTTAGTATCGTTAACAAACCTTGATCCACATGAGCGAGTTGTAGTACTCCAAGTCCACAGATTCCATATCCTGCAATTCAATCTGCTTGCCCAGCATCATTTTGTAAAATGGACGGATGAAGAATGCTACAAATATATTTATATATTAGTTTAAACATTAAGGCCATCTGTCTATATTTAATAGTAAATTCATCAACAACAACTACTAACGTCCTGAAATGAATAAAAAATTATGCTGGAGGCCTAACATCCCAGCTTCGGGTTGGCAAGGCACCATTACCACCTTCCACTAGGTGGCGTGAATTTTTTACCATCAGGAAATCCGTCTGCTTGTTTCTCTTCCAAAATCATAAAAAAACGAGCTAGGTGACGTCGTGATGAATTGAAATTAAGATAATAAATAATAACTAGAGTAATAAAAAAATTAAAACAATAAAAAAAATATCCTAAATAATAGTTTAGTTTAGTAAACATTTATAATCATAAAAATGTACAAATGGATTAATCAAATAAATATGTCTTGTATCTATTTGTAATAAAATCATTTACTAGTATTATAGTAATAAAAACAGGTTAACACGTTTTTATTTTAGTACAAATAATCAAACATCAATTTAATTTAGGCAAATTAATACTAAATAAATTGAATAGTTACGTTTGTCAAGCTTGAAATCATAAAGTGGTATATATGGTTATTAAAACTTTATTAATTATTTAATATTAATCACACATAATACGAGGGCCAAACTGAAAGTTTTTACAACTGGCAACTTAAAAGCATTATATTAAAAAAATAAGTTTAAATTTTGAAAATAGAACTCTTTACCAATAATATTGAGTATACATTTCATTCATTTGTCATTTGTTTTACGCTTTGGCGGCAAATTGAAAATTGTCTGTGCACGTCAGAATGAATTTAAGCCGAGAAAATTTTCGTGCAATGATTTTTTATGACTTTCGATGTCATATAAGTCAACAAG
>NJDD01000649.1:218108-258470 GCA_002245505.1 Calephelis nemesis
CGAGTGGCGGGCCAGTAAATTATAATTAATCTTGAGGCGGGCCGGTTTATTAAAACACCTAAAAATACAATCCTTCATTAAAATAAAATCTATTTATGAAGTCTTAACATATGAAATACGTAATATGTGTTTGAAGTATTGATTCAGTACCTTAATTGTTCAAATTTCAATAGTCTTTTATCATATTGAACATAATTTTTTTAAGGAGGTTCATATTTTTTCTAAAAAAAACCTCAGCAGGCCGGATTTAAACCTCTCAAGGGCCGGATCCGGCCCGCGGGTCGTAATTTGCCCACCCCTGGGTTAGATGATCTATCATGACGTTATAACAACGAGTATAATCATTCTAGACAACTAGAAATAAATCCCAGGCTTTTTAAAAATCAAGACAGACTATTATTGATCGTTTCCTAATTTAAATCATATTTCATACCCTTTACGTAAACAGTGACGCCATGAACCTAAAAACACAAATAATAATCACACAAATTGAAGGAAATTGGAAATTCGGCAATTCGATTGGTCGCGAGTGTGGCTAGGTAGATAAATTCACTCTTAAAGCGAACGGACTGTAGTGTATATAAGCTTGCTTGCACTGTATTATGGCGTTATTGTTTGTGAACAGAATTTATTATGATACAAATCCTACAAAGTGATTATACCATACCCTATTATTCTTTAAACGAGTATTAAAAAATTGTTCTGCATTGCTATTAGTCCACGTAATCAACATAAAGTTTATTTCAACCAATCAGAACGCTTTGTGCTCATTGTGAAATTATAAAAGCGCGAACTGATTGGTTGAAATAAACTTGGTACTCTTTGTTAAGTTAAAATAAACAGATACAAGATAAAAGCAGAACAGAGAAAATAAAGAGAACAGAACTTTTGAACATTCATCATTTTATCAAATACTTTGTCGAACACAGTGCCAGTTTCAACATTAATATTTTTAAAATCTCCCTATGATACCTATGAAAGAAATTATAATCTTATCTTAATTGTTATTATTGTGAGCTAACAATCATAAAAGGACTTTTTTGTACAGTACAGTAGTACTACAGGATGCATTAGTTTACCCTTTGCTCTTTCAATATAAATCAATCCAGTACTAAAAACTAATTATATTACAACTATATAGAGCTGACACTGTCCTAATTCTTATTTTGATAGACCATAATTTGGTATTACGTTAATATACACTATCAATTTATCGGAGCCTTTACCATGAGTTGGTATAGATTACGTTCAGTAAATTTCCTGCCGAAATCTATGGCACTTAAATCTAAATAAAATTATTTAATTTGCAATTTCCCGTCAAAAAATGTAGACGTTTTATGGCGTGACAAAACAGGCAAAATAGTGCGCTATGAATGGATTGGACTTACCGGAACCTAAAACTCCCACTCCCAAATATATTCAACCTCACACAACACACATCACTAACCTGTTTTATTAGCACCAACAATACACACAAAATTAAAAACTCAACGTACGTTTCGCTTCGTAACCGAAAAATTATCAGGAGAATTCGACTGCACTCCACGAAGGTCGAGCAGATATATAAAAATGTGTTTCTCTTAGTTACCAATAGAGGCGCCGTTTAAAGTTTCATACAAATAGTTTACAGGGACGGTAGCGGGTATAGCAAACTTGACAAGACGTAAACTCATGGTAAGGGCTCAATACATAATCTACATAATATCGTTATTATTTTTAACACTATAATGAAATGTTGGCCATCTTTCATTTTTTTAAGTTTGCTCTACGAACGTGAAAATATTTTACCGGCCATCTATATACAGCTGAAATGTAATTATTAAACTACCAAAAAGTTTTTAATGTTACCAAACTACGCAAGTTTAAGTGTTACTAAACTACGCAAGATTTAGTGTTACCAATCTACGCAACCATTTTCCGTGTCTACAAAAAACAACGTGCAAAACTACATGCACAACTTTACAGCGTGCTTATTACACTATTTGCCCAAACACAGCACAAACTACGAAAACAGACAAAGCAAGCAACACAAAACAAAACCATTTGCAAAAGTGTTCAAAATTAAAGACTATTTTTAAAATCAGTGTATGTTTATTAGTTTTCTTAACAATAGAATGTCGAGTTATTTAGTGATGGGTTTTTAACACTGTAACTTATTTATGCAATTCGAATGCAAGTTTGCAGTATTTTTATTAAATTTGCAGTTTGTTACAACCATCATGTTGTCTTTAACTCAAAACTCTCCTATTTGTCAGATTTTGTTCAACTTTCAAATATTAAAAACCTAGTAAAATTAGAACAGTTATTACTAGTATAAGCGTGGCAGTAACCTAACCCTAATTCTTAATATAACTGAATGAGCCGACAAACATTATCCTATCCTAACTACGAATATTGTTTTTTTTATAAAAATCTTCTATTGCTTGCTCCTATATATACAGGATAACATTGAAAGGGCCAGCCAAATATTAATATAACGGGATAAAGGCTTAAGTGGTACTTAATTTTAAATATAATTGCCACATTGGTACTTCATTTTAAATATAAATTACTTTTATAAACATTCATTTAAAATATTCCGCTAAGCTTCTTTACTTGTTGTCACGCTATGTCGTACCTTAAACGAATCATGACGTTACCAGTTTGCGAATGCGACTGCGGTCGGCGGGAACCGGTTTAATGCTTTGTTTACGGTATAGCCATGCATCTTGTCATTTGCGTCAGATAAACATTTTTAAATAGTTTATTTTTTTAATTTTTCATAGATCGATCTGTTTCTCAAAATTTGGCTGGTGCTTTAGATGTAACCCTGCACAATCGCACGAGTATGACCTTCTCTTTAATTTCATTAAATATTTTTTGGCTACTAATTTTCATTATATTTGATACATTTTTCTAATTAAATTACTCGATACGAGAATGCTGCGTAACTAAAAAAACTTTATATTTCTTATAAGTATCCTATACTATATCACAACATCATCATCATCCAAAATATCCCAGAGATTACTTTCAGCTACGAAAATACTAAAGTTTAGTTACATCATAATCATGCTCAACTGAAATAAACAATTACAAAATAAAATAGTCAATTATTACTACTATAACTTCAAATAATTTTGGTTTAAAAGTAATAGAATTAAAATGTTTAGTTATGTCTTCACCTAACAGAAACCCGTGTCTTTAAAATGACAAATTCATTTAGATTACTAGTTTTGGACCTAATAAATCTAATAAAAACACAGGAATGTTGTAAGCTTAGCCTTAAATCAAACTAGGTGTAGTGTAGTGTAAGACTACTAAGGGCTGTTACACATAACTTTGCTATTTATAGTTAAGCGAATTTTTAGTGATATTTTTTCATAGAGAACTAAACTATTAAGTGACACAAATATCATCTTTTACTTTCGCGGCACATGATTATAAGATCCCGTTAGTTTTTTTGTTGAAACGATTTGAGAATGCTATAAGATATACATAATTACTTTATATAAATATACAAAGCCTAATTTAAAATAAATATATATAAACATTTTTAACTATACATACAGCCTAAAAATGTTAAATGGAACATTTTTATTATTTATGATCTGCGTATTGATTGTACCAATATGATAATATCCTGTTTTCGCCGTAAGCAGTTATTTTGATGTGATAGCATCTCGAGTCAGGTTGTGATAGCGTTAGTGTTAGTTTCAAGCGTGTTACATAAATCAACGTCACAATCACAAATCGTCCCTGAGTGTCCTCAACAAGGATGTATAGATGTATCTAATCAATCATCTATAAATCCTAATACCATAGACAATCGCCCAAAGCACATCCGTGATTATATGCGAGTTTATGGGCAATGACACGCACTGTGTAAAGTGCCAGCCGCAAGCATTTTGATTTAAGAGGCGTTTTAATTCGAAAAACTCAATCCAGTCCTGTGCATTCATTCAATTTTTACACATTACACGTCAGGCCCCCAAACTCTCCTCTTACCTCAGAATCATCCACGGAACTTGCTGTAGCTCTACGACGTCTAGTAGGCGATTCCCTTCTCTCAGGCGTTGCACCTCCTGTAGGTGTACTGAAATGATTTTCATCAAACGTCAATGACTCTGTCGACTCGTCACCGGCGTCGTCAAGTCTATCGCCACCCAAACTCAATTCATCTACTTCAGTTGCAGTATCATCATCGATTGTACCATTCGCTTCAGCTTCCGCCTCTTCTAAATCTAACGTGCTAACTTCACCATTCAATTCAGTATCTATTACTTCGGGTTGCGTATTTATAAAATCTTGACTAGGATTTTCATTAACATTAGCATCTTGAGCAACATTTTCCTCTTCATTACTTTGTTCAGCGCTTTCAGTCTCTCTAGTTTGTTCTGCATTATCATGAGCACATACTACGTCATCGGATTCATTATAATTTTCATTTCTTGTGTCATTTTGATTATCTCTTACATTAGTATCACAGTCATTGCTTATATTAGCTTCCACTTTTGGAGAAGTTTGTTCTGATAGTTCCGGGGAGAGAACCGGCGTTGTGAATGGCGTATTTTCTGTTGAGTTGTCAGCTCGACTATCGTTTAAATCCTCCTGTTAGAGATTAATTGTTTGTTTCACCTGTTCATTTATTTGATATTTACCTATTTTAGATTAGTACCATCCACCTAACAGTACTACTTCGTTAATATTTCATTTAATTGCCTATTTCAACAAGTTTGTAATTACAGTCGCTCTTTTAAATTTAAAATTTAAATTATTTTTGCTTTTGTCCGCAACTTAAAATAAATGTAAGCAAACTATTTTCTGTAATCATGTAGTCACATCAGAGCTTGCATATACGTAAGATACATCTGATTTAAAAACTACAAATATTTTAATATAAGATTTTTATACTAAAAGGCTATTTAATTCGGCCTCATATATGTGGGTAGCAAATATTTTGTACCATTGTTTAAATTGATATGTTACAATAGTAAAACGTTTTTGAGGCCAATTCAATAAGTTTGTACAGAAAAAAAGAGGAAAATCAATTAACTTTGTTTGGATAACTACCCGAAAAAAAATGAAAGGGAACACTTCCCAACTAGATTTTTGAGGTCATTCCACACCTCAATGTTAATTTCGTAAAAAGGAGGGGATACCAATCAAACTATTTTTGCTAAGTATCATAATGTACTTGTAAAGAGAAAAACTCCTAGATAAAAGACGATGATTGTCCGTTGAGTAATCTAGATGGTACTCATCTATAATGTTAAATTGTCTATGTGAGGACGTTGGGACAATTTTGTTAATCTTGTTAAAATAACTGTTGTGCAGACTATCATATGAAATTAATATGAACCAATCCCAAATTAGTATGATAATGAGTTGGTGGTAGTTTTATTTACTTTAACTTTAGGATTCCCTCGATTTTGGTTAATGTGTTGAATAAAAACAGAATTTATTTTTCTGTGTAAAATAATAAATGTTAAAACCCTAACATTTTTAAATTGATCTGTGTAGCCATGGCATTGAAATATTAAAACTATTTTAAGGTCAAACATTTCAAGTCTTTCTTCTATCTGAGAATGGATTTGAACGATACAATAATAAAAGCAATATTTTAATATGACAGTAATAATAAAGCGTTAGATGTATACGTATTTTAGAATTAAATATACGCATAATAAAATTTTAAGTTTCATAATTTTACAGAAACCTATGACCTAACAAATCTTAAATTACAACTTGAGTTTGACATTAAAAATAGTCTAAAATTACGGATCAAAAAGTTGCCAGGTCATTAGAGTTCTAATATAATAGCTATCAATTCAGTTTTCTACGAATACGATATGTGAAAGGGAATTATTACAGAAAGAACTTTGAGTATATTTGCCTTAAACCAGAGATTCCCAAACTATTTTGTTTCATAGCCCCATTATAAAAATTTTGCTGGATTCGGTGGACCGCCTTCATGGCCGTAGCAACGGGTGCATTGTGAGGCCCTAACTTAAAATCACAATGCCCTACCTCACTACCTTCCCCCTTGGACCCCTTGGGTCCACCTGGACAGGTGGACCCAAGGGGTCACTTTGAGAATTACTGCCTTAAACTAAGACTTGTGTATATTATTAAAGTTTGCAATTTGTACAATTATAAAAATAGTAAGAAGGATAAAAAGAAAACAGGAAATTCGTGTTTGAAGTTATAAAATGGTTTCTTTTTTAATATCAATAATAAAATTTATTTTAATTTAGATTTGCCTTGCGTTTGTATGTTATTTTAAAATAATTATCTTATTTGCCATAACTCACTGATTTCAAATGCATATTTATCTAATATTTAAAAAGCCATGACACATGCAAAAGATCAAAGCTCGGTAAACATACTGGAATACCGAGGCGAGGCATAAAATTAATTGTGTACATAATATAGAAATGAAATGATATCTATCGTTAGTAGTTTTATGTAATACCCCAACGTATATGCAACGATGTAAAATTTTCTTAGTCCCATATAGTGTTAGTGAGGTCTAATAACATGCTGCACAGAAAACTATGTAATGCTGTTTAGAATGCCATGCGCTTTTGATATATAATATTAGTAATGATCACATTAGTTATAAACAGAATGGACCTGTATTTTTGTGTATTATTATAGTATGGATATTATTACATTTACCCTAAAATGTTAAATAAATCTCGAGTTTTAAAAGAAAAAAAAACCAAAACGATTTTATGGTGGTATAGTATTCACGTTGTCTTTAGTCACCACAACTTTTTAACAGGAACACAGTAATAGCAAAGTCGCCAAGAAATGACAGACGTCAATTCGGAGCATATATTTTCACAGCCGAAAAAACTCATTTTTCAACTGTATTAATTTTGTCATATATTCAGAATTCCGCAATAAATACTTGTGATTTAGATTATTAAACTAATACATAACTAACAAACGTAGGGGAGAATAATGGATTGTGAATGCATAAACAAGTAATTTGAGTATGCAAACCACGAACCTTACTCTTAACTTATATTTTTTCATGATGTCTAAGAAGCTATACTTAATATAAAACAACTTCAAAATCGATGTTAAATTTCTCATTAAGAAGGAATTATTGGGACAAAAATTAAAACGGTTTTTATTAAAATAAAAAACCATGTTCTACGAACATAATGCAATAATTGCAATAATAACAGCCTATGTAACATGCAAGAAAGCACATTCATGCAGTCTTCTAATTTGTATATTATACAATTTATCAAACGTTTACGGCGGTTATACAAAGCATACTTAAATAATGAATCCATTACACATAAATATTAATATCAGTCGAATAAAAAAGATAAAACAAACTTTTTTATATAATATATTTCACTCATTTATATGTTTTTATTAGTGTTCAAAACTAACCATTATAGTATTTAAACCGTTATAATATTTATTACAAAATTCTATTTACTTTAATCTGTTTTAATATTCAATTGAAGTAATTCTGCCAACTAAACTTGTTTTAAGTGTATGCTATCCTTTTCCATGACACAAAAAGAAAAGAGATGGAACATTTTAAACACGGCAGGTTAGTCCGAGCATATCAACTCGTGACGTTCTTAAGCAATAAAGTCTGTAGAAATATTATGTATAAACCAATGTCAGTACTAAACGTGTTTTGTCTCTTTCTATTTCTATCGTTGAAAAAGATAGCGACAGCTTGAAATTTATTTAGTGAATGCGCAACTACATTGCCTCCGTCGTAAATACATTATTGCACTTCTTAATATGAATTTTAATTTTATTATGAAAAAAACTCTCAAGTCTTCTACGTGTGTAAGTGAGTTAAACAAATATTTCAATGAAGAGGGGAGGAAGTTTTGAATACAATAATATCTTTTATTTGTACGTAGGTAGCTATTAGTGATGTAACGAATGTTGGATTTTTCACATTCGCGAATGCGAATGCGATTGCGAATATTTGTCTTCAGCATTCGCGAATACGAATGCGAATATTTTAAAATTTCAAAAAAACGCGCGTAAAATGTTTGACAGGTTTGATGTTTCGTGTCGGCCATATACAATTTGAACATAGCCTAGCTGTTATTAGTTAATTGAATGAATTTAGTCACAGAAAGTTCATTCTAAAGGTTTTGTTTTGTTTTGAGGTTAGTTTTATGTTATTTTTCAAAATTAACTGATATTTAAGGGACGAAATAGCATATCCGCTCACAAGTGTCCCCTGTGAAAGAGTTTTTAGTGGAGCTGGAATACTTTATATACCTCACCGAAATGCATGCATGGAGAAAGAGCCTCCAAACTTTCATTTTTAAAATTTAACATCCCATTTCTTCAATTTAATTACTAAGAATAAAAAAATACAATAACTTTAATAACTAAATAGTCAACATGTTATTAGAGAAACTATATTTTGTGTACCTTCTTGCTTACTTATATATCATTATTTTTATATATAAATAAATAACTTGCAATTGAAACCAAATGATAACATAGCAAGTATTGCAAACTTTAGTATAAAATAAAAATATTTTTTTTTCGAAAAAGGTTTATTAGAAACATAAGTATTCGTTGTTTTGTTTTTAAAGTTTATATATTACATTTCTCAGATAAGTACATAAAGTGCTATGAAAAAATATTCTTTTAAAGCCAATGGTCATTAATACTTAACACATCAGATATTTAAAGTTTAATAATTTTGTTTTAAGCAATCGTTTAGTTTTTTAGTAAATAGAAATGGTAAACATTATTTAAAATGGTAGTAAAGAGATAATATACTACTAAATGAATACAAACCTAGTTTTAACAAGGCTGATCAATGTTAGATTTCTTTTCTTCATAAATGAGACTTAAATTTAGAATGTAGAAGTATGATTTAATAATAATATCCAAGTGTTATCTATTGTATTTTATTTCATATGCATGCATATAATTTCATTTTTGATTATTAAAAACATTCGCTAAACATTCGCATTATTTTCGCGAATGCGGATGCGAATACGAATATTGAAAAACATGCGGATATTCGCGAATGCGAATGCGAATATCCGTTACAACACTAGTAGCTATGTGTTTATTTATTATGTTATTTAATTTAGGATTAAATCAATGTGTATTTTCTTAATGGAAAACTGCAGACTGTCTCAACATAATGCCTGCCTTTATATTTCCAAAACTACAAAAAATATTGGTGACTCATTTATATGCTTTAAATAGTTGGAAGCCTATAACGTTTATAATTACAAATTTTAACATATTTCCCTAATTTTTTCATGGCATGGTTCGTAGAATCAAACTAGAGGTTTGCCAGATTAAACAAACGTTTCTAAACAAAAATAATGTCAGTTCGTTTTCATTAGTTAGTCTCGCTAAAACTCGAAAAGGCATGGACAGATTCGGTTAATTTTTGTTTAAAAATACTTGTGGAAATACGGGATAAGTTCAAAATTAAGAAAATCGGTTTAAACTGAAAGTAGAATAGGAAAAACAACAATTCGGAACGAAATTTTTAATATTTTTGTAACATTATTCATGTATACAATGTGTTTAATTTGAGATTTTGAATAATTTTGACGATACTAATTAAATATACTTTGTAAAGCGCCATATTTAAACACGCAATATTTAAACTTTAAATTGAGATAATATAAAGGTTATTTTATAAATTTTTAAGTCATAAAATACTAATACATTATTTATAAAAAAATGTCAATGTTCTCTATTAAGACAATATTCGAAGGTTGAAAGCTGAACTATAAAACGTGAATCGTCGAAAAAACTACGAAAATCCCATAGAAAATTAATTAAATTAAAACTATATAAATTTTAAATAAATCTTAAAAATAAAGTCCATGATTATTGCGTATTTACAATAAAATTATTATGGCAATCAAAATTAATTCCACAGGCATATATTATAGCCAGGGCGATCTAGATTTTTTTGCATTGTCGTTTGATTAGTCTTTGTTATGTCACACAATTTCTAATACTGTTATTAACTTTTTCAAACGACAAATACTTTACCACCTGTAATTTTTAAACTCCACATATTGTATCACGATAAAATTAATTGTTAGAGATATCATGCACGTGTCATGCAATGTCGTCAATCACGAATTATGTTTGCATGTTTGTGTAAAAGCGTTTCCATTACGTACTTTAAATCATGGCATGTGTTTTGAACCTGTCATGCTGCCTTAGTCCGATGTAAATCTATGAAAACCTACCATGTAAAACGAAAAAAAAATACGAAATGGACTTGAACCAGCACTCTTCGGCATATAGACTGTCGAATTTCTTAACCAATCGAACTACCACGTTATAAATTTATATGTCGACATCTCGTCTTCTTTTTCTATTTATGTCTATTAACGATATTATTAGTAAAGTGAACCTAGGCGAAAGAAAAATGCTAAAATAAAAAAAATATACTGCTTATATAAAAGCAAAATGGAAGACAAATTAGTTAAAATGCATATTCAAAGTACAGATGCTGGCAAATTATTTGAACATTAAACGACGTACTTACACGGACCAATAACGTGGCACGTACAACCACAATGCGGATTGACCAATCACGCGCTCGATTACCGTACCACTACTTTTATTAATGCACTCAATATAAACTTAAGCTTGCCAGTATCTGTGTGTTAATGTAGATATATTGTGTTATATGTGTCAATGTAAATTGCACTTTATCTTACTAAATATAAGGTAGATATTACCTGGTGATGCGTGGCGGAGGGGCTGGAGGAGTGGTCGTCGTCGGCGGAGATGTGGAACCGCCGCTGGAACTCCGTCGCCGCTGTCTCCATACGCTCCGCTTGGGACTCCGTACTCATGTTGCGACTGTTCATTGTGGGTCAGATATTAATACAGATTCGTAGATATATATATATAAGCTAAAAGCTAAAATAGCAAATATATATATATATATATTTGTTATTTTAGCTTTTTACAAGATCACTTAGTTTTTAGACACCGACGGAAAAGATATTACGAGTTTTATGTGTCTTTATGTCTGTCGGTGGCATCATATTGAACGGATAGATCGACTTCGATTTGGATTTTTACATTTGAAAATTGACGTAATCGAGATGGTTTTTAGTTACATTAAATATAGAAGACATCAGTTATCACAAAATTTTATTAAAGTAGGATTATTAATTAATTATACATTCATTCTGTAGTTGGGTAATGTAATTTTGAAAAAAAGGAGATTAGGTGTTCGACTTCTATATTTTTTTACTTGTGTTAATAGGTTACTTTGCCATTTGCAAGCAATTTAAAAAAATATTTAAAAGAGCGTAGTTGATCCCATTGCCACCAAATCTAGGTCAGATAACGGAATTTCAGAGACATCGACAAAAAATACTTCATATTTTTTGGATATGGTGACATATTTAATTTTAATGCACCGCCCATGTTTGTACCATCATAACCGGGGACAAACTGGGATTTTTTTTAATAGCGTTTAGTCTGTCTCTGTACATATTATGTTATGGTTACAATAAATGACTTTTTTTTACGTTAACTTTATCGCCTCTATGGTCTAGAGGTCCGGGTGTTGGACTTGACTGTATGAGATCCCGGGTTCGAATCTTGGGTCGGCCAACAAAAAGAAAAATGGATTTTTCCAATATTCTAATAAAAAATTTTTTGTTCGTGTACAAAAAATATAAATCAAAGCTGGGTAGGTACGTACATCTCAAGTCTCTACTAAAAATATTACCGGTGTAAATAAATTGTTAAGTTCGTAGGTACGGTACTCTCTCAGAAGTGCATCCTGTAGAATACTGAAAAACTTGCCTCTATGCGACCCTTCCTTATACATCTAATATATAAAATTCTCGTGTCATGGTGTGCGTGATTGAACTCCTCTGAAACGACTCTACCAATTTTCGTTAAATTTCGTGAGTATATTGAGTAGGTCTGAGAATCGGTCAACATCTATTTTTCATACCCCTAAGTGACAAGGGTGACTCACCCCAAATGTTTTACTAAAATCACATTTAAAAAAAGTAGCAGAATATCGTCTGCCGGGTCAGCTAGTATAATATATTATTTCTTACGTAAACGTCGGCCTCTCCCACTGCGTGGACCGGGCCACGTGGTTCACGTAGTACGTGCGTCCGTTCGCGTCCTGTCTCTCCTCCCATCCTGGTGGTAATGGGTCCCCACCAATAGCCTGTAAATATAAAGTATCAATTAATATGCTGGGAATTATACAGAATGGCCGGTCACCGATGTATAGCCTAAGAATCCAGGAACTCATTTTTACATTTTGTACATTTTTTAAAACCCGAAGCACCGAGTTATTTTTTATTTATACATAAACATTCAGTTTAAAAAAAAGTATAAGAAGATATAAGTTTAAAGAAGAATTCATTCCAAGATCTGATTTATAATGTTTCTAAACTGCTCGTAAATCACACATACTCATTCAAAACGCCACCATAAGTAAGTACCACCGCCATTTTGTTTAAATAATAAATACGTAAAGTAACTGACAAAAACATTCCTGTTTTTTATGATTAATTGTAACTGCCTCAGACAAATGCTATTTTATATAATAAAGCTTAAAAGTGCTAATGAAATAGAACGTACTGAAGTTAGTTGTCGTTCGACCAACTCCCACTCATCTGGTCCCGATACAGAAGATACTGTCACCTACCAGTCAAAACTGAACTTAGTGCGATGGTAATAAATTCTTGATTTTTTAATCGCATATCTATCTATTATAGTCTGTTATTAACGCATAGCGAAAAAACGATCGACCCTATTTATTACGTTGACGCCAAACGTAACCAAAAGCACAGTTTTCATAGAAGTATTACTATAATGTTGTAATTACGCAGTAAACGCGGTTCGTAGTAAAATGCGAGATAAGCGTCGAGAGACGTCGAGTTGATCCAGAGATGTCAAACCTATTTCTGTTATACAAATTGTAACAGCGAGGTGGGCCTCATTACATTTTGATTTTTTTTATTTATTACATCTATAAACTTTTTTTTTTATGATATTGGAAGGCAAACAAGCAGACGGATTTCCTGATGGTAAGAAATTTTCGCCGCCTAGAGACACCAAAGGTGGTAATGGTGCGTTGCCAACCTGAGGCCGGGATGTTAGGCCTTGAGCAAAAGTAAGTTTACCGGCTACCTTACCCTCCGAACCGGAACACGTCATGACGTTATGGCGGCAGGAATAGATAAGGCGGTGGTACCAATCCGGGTGAGTCGCTGCGAAACTCTACCACCTAGTCAGATGTCACGGTGTTAGTGACAGTAAGCCTTTGCTCGCCTTTTACGAGCTGCCTGGCAAGAAGGCAGATAGTCTATTCTTCAAAGGAGCCCGGACCAACATGGAGAAAACTGCAATAATTATTAAGCATAAAAAAATATGCTCAATAATTATCGAGATTTCGTGAATAATGAGTAATATTTTTCACGTATGTACATATATCAGGTGATATGTATAGAAATACAGAAGTATATTTATGGGTATTTGCATAAGTTCTTCAAGTCAAACCTTAAATTTTTAAATTTTCCAGAAGTGTCCGTTGGTCATGTTTTGTACTCATAAACATGACCAACACGCTTTACAACAAAACGTTTTCGTTTCAGAGCTTTTGTCAAACGAACAAAATTTGGAATATGAATATTTTTCTATTTCGTAATATTCAATTGTATACTTTAAAGTCATCGTACTTAGATCGAACATCGAGTGCGCGTCAGCATCGAATTTCAACGCAACGTATAATTTACGCCGTGCTTACGTAAAGCTTGAACGTACACGAACGTGGCGATAACTAACGGCAAATCAAGTTGTCTCCAGAATTTCTTTCTATCGACGGATCATTGTATGATCCCGTCGTACTACGATGCGCACAAGTACCGGTCTATGGTCAATATAGATAACAGTTTTTTTATTGTAACTTTAATGCATACATATATTTGGCATCCTGTACTCACCGGCTGCACGTTCCCGACCTGCGGCGGAGGCTCGACCAGCTCCCAGCCGTCCGCCGGACTTTCCTCCACGCGCTCCCCCGTCTCGCTCTCCCCCACCCTCCCCACCAGCGCGTGGTACACCTCAATATGGCCGCGGATTCGAGAACGAGCACTGAAAGAACATCCAATCGATCGAGTGACATTACAAGTTTTTAAGATTGGCGCTTTGACGTCAATGACTGTTCTCTTGGGCGCACTTTGGTAAATACTAAAAAGTTGTGAATCATACGTCCGTAAACAAAATATTTTCCAGAAAAAAAGATGTGAATACACTTTCCAGGTTTATTCTAAACCTAAAATATAGGAAAAACTACTGAGTTAATTCTAATCGTGTTTACGTAATTAAAGAAGGACCAACTTAATCTAAGCCTTGACGAAAAACGTTTAAGTGTAAATGGCGATATCTTTGACTGAAGGTAAATGTAACGATGTCATATCCATTTGCTAGTGCATTTCACTGTAAAAACTATAACTTCCCTAAATATTTCGTGTTTTCTACTTTACCCCCTCAAAAATGTACAATGCCTAAAACCCCGGGTTCAGTACAGCGACACACCTACAACATCTATGGTGTCTATAAACCACGGTTGTCTCTTGCTATCAGTAAAGTCACAGGCTTATTTTCCGTCTTATGCTATTAAAAATTACACAAAGACAAAAGATCTGGATATCGTTTTTGACGGTTTCGTCACAATAGGTACATGGAATTTTCTCTACTATACAAAAAGATCTAAGCACACATAAAACAGACAGCGGAATGTGAATTTGTTTTATAAATACGAAAGGTTGTGAGTATGTCTGGATGTCAGGATGTCATAATGAGTAACAAACATCCATAATGTTTGTAACTCTTTTACGCAAAAAACTACTGAACCGATTACGATGAAATTTTGTATGTAGGTACAATGCCTAAATAAATGTAGCCACAATAACATAAAGGTTACTTTTTATCCCGTAATACAGCATTCAATGACACCAGAGGGGCCGGGGGAAGGGGGGAATGCAGTAAGCGCGCATGTCTTTACTACGCCTCAGCGATATTTAATTTTGCGCCCGGATATTTTAACTTTTTGATAACTCATTAGTTGTTAATTCTTTTCTGATAGTATAAAAGGCAATTTTGATCTAAATTACACGCATAACGTATCTAACATATTTATTTTATTAATGGCTAATACTGTATTGTTAAAAATATGTTCTAATGTAACCCTTCATTTTACTGTTTTAAGTAAACGCAAAAAACAGTTATTGTGGGTTATTCTTTAAAGATAGACATATACCGACGCTTACTTTTTTGAGATCTATCGAAGAGGAAAAATCCCACCATACATTGTTTTGTTAAAACTCAAAAGGTTTTGGCAGCGCTTTCAAGGAAAGCTCCCGATCGGCTTATTTTTGCCGACATTGAACTAATATCTTAAAACATAAACTTACTATACACTAAAACCTTCCTCAAGAATTGTTATGTCTATTGTTGAAAACCGAATGAAAATCCGTTCAGTACTTTTCGAGTAAATCGCGAACAGACAGACAGACGCGCCAGGCTACTTTGTTTTATAATATGTATTGATAGTGATGACGTCACAATACGGATCACGCACACACACGAAAAAACACCGGCTAATATAGTGTTACTAGATCTAGGTAAATAAAAAAATATATAAAGTATGACTGAACCACTGAGACCACCTCTAAATTATGACCTACCTTACAAAAAAAATCACCAAAACGGTCTCTTGATTGGCGAAGTAATCGCGTATCATAAAAAAACTATACATGTGGATTGAGAATCTCCATGTAGTTAGAGTTGGTTTAAATAACTTCACAATTAGAGTTAAGAGAAAAAACATTTTTGTAAAATTTCAAGCAAAATAATAGAGAGAAAATCGCACGCTAATAACACCAAACACACATATGCTAAAACTGTAGCACATCGAAGTAAGCACCTGGCGCAAGTCATTTTAATAGGAAGCTATACTGATAGAAAAATAAAAGTTAAACAGAAAATAAATAAGAGACACTCTATATAAATTATTATATAAACTAAAACTCTTTCTTAGTTTTTTCTTTCCTTCCCTACAGCACTGAATATAATTATTTTGATGTTATTTTGTACTGTAGGGTCACTCTTGCATCTCGATTTCGTGCAAATCGTGGGAATTAGAATCGGATAAGTCATTTAAGGTATTACTGAACACAGTACTAGCGTATTTTTAATACATAGTTTCAAAAAGTGTTAATGTTAATCATCCACTAGTATCATAGTCAAGAGTACCTAAAATGACTTATCCAATTCCTATTCCCAATTTGCAAGAAATCGAGATTTAAGAGTAGCCTGACTGACTTCATTAAAATTGTACATCGAAATAAAAAGAGAGAGAGAGAGAGAGAGAGAGAGAGAGAGAGAGAGAGAGAGACACCAAAGGTAGTAATAGTGTGTTGCCAACCACCTGATGCCGGGATTTTAGGCCTCGAGCAAAAGTAAGTTTCTCTATCTATCTATTTTATGGTCAGCCTTCTAGGACCAATAAGAACAATTTGTCACGTTACGTTGCGTTTTTTTCATTACATTCCATTTTGTGGTTATACAATGGAATAAGTATTCTATTGTGAATAATTGAAAAAAAAACCCTAACAATGGAAATAATCTTTTTAGTGAATTTATATATTCAATCAAAGAAATCACTTCAAAAATTGAACACAGAAAAAAATTGAGGTCAATTTTTTATAACTGAAAGTCAAGATACATAGTTGTCTTATCAAATATAAAATAAAAAAATAAAGGTATAACAGAAATAAATAAATAAGCTCACGCTCATGCAGTATACTTACACAGACCTGCGCGGGCGCAGCGGATACTTGACGGGCGCGGGACGAGGTGCGCCGGCGGTCTCGAGCGGCGCGCCCCCCAGCGGCAGCTCCACCATCCCGAGGAAGTCGTCCCGCGTCAGACGGTTCTCGTCGAACACCTGGATCACCAGCTTCTGCTCTTGCGGCTTTACCTACCACCAACGCACCCACTTATATTTTTAACTGATTTCAATTACGCTTTACCTACAACGATTTTATTTTTTGCCGACTTCAGAAAAGAAGAAAGTTCTAAATTGAATGTGTTTTCCTAGATTACTCAAAAACGCCTGTGCTAATTTCAATATGTTTTTACTACTCATAGCTTAAGCAAGTCCTAACTCTACCAAGGTTACTAATTCAGTCAGTTCAGAACATCTTAGGACTAATTGAGAAAACTCTTTGAATACTATAGGAACCCTTGACGCAATTTAGAATTTTTTAAATTTGCTAGTTGTGTTAGCAGCTGATAAACAACGTTTCCAAAAAAACAACACAATATAAAAAAAAACTTATTTCTCCTGGATCATCTTCAATAGTTAGTAATCTCATTTTTTAAAGCTGTTAAAAATACACATGAAAAAGGCTATTGTCTTACCCTGAATACGAATTCTTGGTTCCATACTGGATTCAGAGTCTGAAAATTGAAATAAAAATATGTAAGCAAAATTTTCACGCACGTCGCGGCGGTAAAGCTGTATTAGAATAACGTTCATGTGCTGTATACGAATACATTAATCTCTTTTTAAGTGATAAGGCTGTAAACAAACAAACGGCTTCTCTGAAAATAAGAGACAAGCATGGTCTTAAGCCAAAACACATGCTATAGCCTCATCTCTATCCCGTGGCAAGTGTTCGAGCTATTGTGAAAACCTAACGTAACCTAGCGTCATAATAATAGTAATAACAACAAGTAAAGCGATGGACACCACCTTACTTCTTCTTGACCGCCTCATGGGTCGAAGGGCTAGCTTGCATGGCTAACTAACCAGTAGCGGTTTTAGTAATAGCAACGACCTGGGGTGTAATTTATAGAGCGCCCCCGATATGCTGTTCAAAACCATAATAAAAGGTAATTAATATATAGCGTACAGGATCTGACGCCCCTGTACATCTCGGCGCCCTGGGCGGTAGCTCAACCGCGCCATACAAAACACCGTCCCTGGCTAACTCTACCGATAAAATCTATACTTGCTATCGTCGGCACTTGGTGGAATTCCATTGTATATACACGTTGTTTGGAGTTAACACTTGTACTTATCCACAGTATACTTTATTTAACACTTTCTGCTACTTTCTAGCCAACCGGTTTCACTGTTTACAGCATCATCAGGGCTTTGAAACTAAAGATAAAAAGGACTTTTTTGATTTAACGTTCAACACCTATTATATTATAGTGAAACCGGTTGGCTAGAAAGTAGCAGAAAGTGTTAAATAAAGTATACTGTGGATAAGTACAAGTGTTAACTCCAAACAACGTGTATCTACCGATAAACCTTGAAGCTCATGTTCGATTATCAACAGAAGAAGGCATTCGTGTGATTAACATTTAGATGTCTGCATTTCCGGGTCTGAGTGTTTTTTAAATTTATTCTGGTCTCTATTTAAGTATTTTTACGTATTAATATCGTTGACTAATTTCTGGATCTGGGTGTTTATTAAATTTATTCTTCTATTTAGGTATTTCTACGTATTAGTATCATTGCCTAATATCCGTATCTGGCTGTTTATTGAATTTATTCTGGTATGTATTTAAATATTTCTACCTATTAGTATCATTGTCTAATATCCATGTCTGGTAGTTTATTAAATTTATTTTGGAATCTATTTAATTATTTTTATGTATTAATATCGCTGACTAATTTCTGGATCTGAGTGTTGATTTAATTTATTCAGGTATCTATTTAAGTATTTCTACGTATTATTAGAGTTGACTTAATTCCGGTTTTGGGTGTTTATTAAATTTATTCAGGTATGTATTTAGATATTTCTACTTATTAGTATAATTATCCGGGTCTGGGTGTTTACTTTATATAAAATTTATTCTGGTATGTATTGAACTATTTCTACGTATTAGTATCGTTGACTATACACATATACACACATATAGCACAATATTCAATGCTTGTAGCTTGTCCAGAGATATTTGGGAATATTTTAAATTTATATCTTCCCTGGCAAGTGGCTGTACAACGCTCTACCACCATTGACCTTGATTATCAAACATTTTATCTATGCTTGCATCCTACGTTGACAAGCAGAGAGTTAGACGGTCTAATCTACATAGAGAAGCCTAATCAACAAACGGAAATCTAATAATAATCTGTCGCCGACTTACTAACACTACGTCAGTGATGATAAGTGCAGGACAAAGCAGCGAACTCTATTAACTACCAGCGCGTCCCAGCTTCGGACGAGTGGACAAATTTCTATGTTACATATAAACTTTCGCTTTAACCACTCCTTTATCTTTTATCTATTAAAAAACGAATCAAAATCCGTTGCTTAGTTTTAAAGATCTACGCATACCTACATTAGGACAGACATCGGAAAGCGCCTTTGTATACTACTAGCGGCCCGCCCCGGCTTCGTACGGTTATGAAATATACATATAAACCTTTCTCTTCAATCACTTTATCTTTTAAAAAACTGCATTAAAATCCGTTGCGTAGTTTTAAAGACTTAAACGTACAAAGGGACATAGGGACAAAGAAAGCAACTTTGTTTTATACTATGTATTGTGTAGTGAATTTGTTTATCCATCAGCAATACATATATGTATATTTAGTATATTTTAGTCTTAGTCTTTAGTTATATCTACCTTTTTCTTGGTTTTCGTAAGAAACGTCTCAACGGTGATGTCTCCCTCCACTGTCTGCAGCTCAATGCGAACATAAGGATCGCTGAAAACAAAACTAAATGTATTTAATTCATATTTATTACAAATCAAATAGAGATTGTTTTTATGAAATGAAAATTTAAGAAAATTGGAAATATTCAGAAAAAAAAACACGACTATACGAACTCGTAGAATTTGAGAATAGTGTCAGATAATTCCAAAATTAAACGTTTTTAGTAACCCATTATAAAACCTACATATAATTTCACCAAGACACCAAATCCGCATTGGTGTAGGTTCATCCGTTCAAAAGTTATGATGTTACAGACAGACACACAAACAGTCAAACTTATTATACCCCTCTTCCCCGACGGGGTTGAAAATTAGTAAGTATATTCACATACATATTCCCGAAGAGTTAGGAAGAGGCACGACCAGCGCAGTTATTCAGATTTTTTTAGTGATGATCACTGGGTAAAGTATACATCAAATAGCTATCAAATGGCGTGTTTTGTATTTGCTATCTATATTGTACATATGTTGGGTCACTGGAGATAGCAATTTTAAAATAAATACTATTTGATGTACACTTTACTCAGTGATCACCACTAAAAAGATACTGAATAGCCCCACAGGGCACCCCCGGCTAGCAAAAGACCCTAAGTCCCACAATGGCAAGCCTATTGCCAAAAGGGCACATGTCTAATCCCGGGCAACTTTATATTTTCTTTTTTTTGTTGCCCGACTCGGGGTTCGATACCCGGAACCTCAAAAAGTACAGTCCGACGCTGGACCGCTGGACCACAGAAGGGATTCAAAATTAATATTTAGGCCCAATTATATTTACAATAATTATGGCGAAGAACAAATTCTGTGACAGAGTTGAATTAAGATAACATTATCTTCGGAAAATAAACTTATTTTACGTGTGTACTGAGTACAAGTAATCTCCTGGTGGCAAGACAATCGTGGCCTACAGAAACCATAGATGTTATAGGTGCAATATAGCAGTGTATATGTATACATAGTGTATGTGTATATGTATATATAGTTTTTTATGTTATGATTATTTGCATGTATGATTATGATGTATGTTACCTATCGATTTTCCGTCATTTCTGAGCCGATTTTTAAAATTCAGAAACACAAAAAAACTTTTTTCACTTTGACCATACAAATGGAGGTACTTGTGCGCGTCGACATTTTTATGAACTACCACCTGATCGACGATCGACGAAAGTACTAATTTGTTACTTATGACAGCACTCAGAGAAGTCAATTAATATTTAAGCTATAATTAAGTCACAATTTTGTACAATAAAAAATAATATCTGATTAAAAGATAATTAACGTCTCTGAGGGCGGCTGTCAGACGACATAATAATTAAAATTAAAATCAATTTTTTTGTTTGACTGCGCTCAAATGCTACCTATATCTATTTCATGAATCTTCCATTTGCCATTCTTTCCGCATGACCTAACCATTTTTTCTCATTTTACCTCAAACACTTTCTTTCAATCCAACTCTCTCCCACTCTAATCTCATTGCTGCGAAAACGGTCGTCGAGCGTAATACCCCAGACATTTTTAGCGCTCTCATTTCGACCGCATATGTCCTGCTTTCATGCTTTTTTTAACATACCCAACTCTCGACTTCATATATATTAACGTTGGGATAAGATCAGAATTATAAAAAGTCCAGAGGCCGGACTGCAAGTCCATTTCCAATAATCCATGTATTAACTCCTAACAATAATTTAAAAACAATTTAAAATAACAATTTACTTGTCATTCTTGAAAAAAAGCCCAAACCGCAAGGAACAGCTAGTATTTTACATTTTTTTAGTAAGTGTTTTCGTATATACTTTAGTTTAGATTATATTGCCTTTGACCGCTTCTCTGGTAGAGGTGTACGCTAGTACACCTCCGACGCAACCAACCAACCTTGAGACTCGAGTTCGATTCAGGTACAAGCATTTGTGTGATAAACCTAAAGATGTTTGTACTTCTTAGTCTAGGTGTTCTTTAAATAAATTGGGTATTCATTTATTTGTATCTATTTAAGTATTTCTATGTGTAGTAATGTTGAATAACACATTTATTACAAACTAACAGCCCATCCCGGCTTCGCAAGGTTGGACAAGTTTCTAAATTTTCCTGGAAATACCGTAGGCTATGTTCATCAGGGATGTCAACTTCAATGGTAAAAGAATTTTTCAAATCGGTTCATTAGTTTCAGAGCCTATTCAATACAAACAAACAATCAAATCTTTCCTCTTTATTATTAGTAGATATTATATAATTTTGTATCATTAAATTTGTATCATAGGAAAAATCAATATACTACTATAATGTGTTACTTACCTAGCACCAAATATATCTTTTTTAGCTAATGAATACGCTCCTACTATTTTTAACCGAAGCAGGAAACTGTTTTCATCAGTCTGAAAAAAATTAAGTCAATTAAGTTATATTAAAAAAAATAGGTTACTTACAATCTGCATTTATGTCCCCTATTTAATACAAAATTAAAAAAAAAAGACAGAATGACAAAACTCAACATGGACTAACATCCTGCTCTTCAGCAAGAAACATGACAAGGGCACAGTACTATAATGAAACAGTATGGAAACTACACCTTGTAGTCAAAATACTGCCCTACTTTCCTACACTCCATTGAATCAATAAGGTTGTCATGTTATTTTTTTATCAATAACATTTTATGTACGGGTTGTACGGGTTACAAATAATTTAAGTATCTATTGGCATCTGTTAATCCCAGCAAAACAAAATTAAGCCCAGTTTTTTTTAAAAAAAATGCGGTAACCAATAGCAATGTAACCACACTTCTTGACGCGACACTCGCTAGTAGGTACTGCGAAAAGCGCTTAGCAGTCTGTTCAATGGGCATGTTTGTGTGGGTGTGCAGGTTTTGAACATTCGCAGGTAGTTTCCATACTGTTTCATATTATGATATTTGTATTGTGACAATGGTATGGAGTAGGTAAAACGGTTGTATCAAACCGGACAAGCTTTTATAGAACACTCTACCGTCTACTTTGTACAGTTGGAATCTTTTCTGGATTCAAGTAACCTCAATTACGATGGATTTTTCTTCAAAGGCTAAGATCATTAAATGTGGGAATGCGTATGGGCGACCAAGTGGTGAACTACCTGCTTTATACAGGTGAGGGTGTACTTTTGGGCTCTACACTATCTGAGCTAAAAACACTGTCACGGTTATGGAAGGCGACTGTAAGGAAAAGGGCTTACATGTGAATGTGATAAAAACTAAAGTAATGGTGTCTGAAAGAGACTTAGCCAGAACGGATGTAAGAGTTTTAGTTGATGATGTGTTGAACCAAGTGAATTAAATTGTATGATTAGATATTTGCACCTCAAAATGTAGTAGAATATATATAATATAATAATAAAGTATTCTGTAATAACTTTTAAAACACACATATTCCGCAAATAAATAAATTTCTCTTTTCTGCATATCTTGGTTGTTCTTTTAGCAGAGATGGAAGGTACACCGAGGATGTGGAAAGGAGAGTGTGTGCAGAGAATAGTGTGAATGGAGCTTATTTCAAAGTGAAATTTTGAGTCAAAAATCTAGACTTGCTTTACATAAATGCTTATCCCAACATTAATGTATGGAAGCGAGAGATGCTTGTATGAAAAGGGTAATGAATGTAAAGGAAGCCAGACGAGTTTGTCAGGATCAAGAGGTCTGGTACTCGATACTCTCTGCCTACCCCGTAAGGGTCTTGGCGTGAAGATACGTATGATACATACCTGTACCTACCTTAAATATTAGTGCAAATAACAAGGAGATTTGTTTGTAAGTTTACTACAAACCCCGTTTTAAAAATCCTTTGCAAAAACTTTCCTTCTGTTTTGAGCTAAGATAGGTTTTAGTTACTTTTGTACACATAAAGATAAGCAATTTTTCTTGGTTAAAGTATAAAGAGAGTGCTAGTTTACGATAAAAAGATAAAAAGTTATGTTGTATGGCAATCTCCTTCTAAAACCAGGTCAACATCCATCCTAATCTACATTGTTACTATTTTGATATGGACTTGTTATGTAAATATGCTTATCAATCAATAAATCATACCTCCATTCAGTAGCTTGCAGTTTAGAATAGACTAATTTTGTAAGTTTGGATTCAATAAAAGATTATACTTTTCTAGTAAGATTTACATCAAACTGAAGTGTTTTTTGTGAAATATTTACTTCAGACAATATTTTAGAATATGTTAAGACATGAAAAATTTAAAACACAATATAACAATCTATTATAAATAATTTCGTCAAGGGGTACGGTAGACTTGATTGAAATCTTACCTGAATACTAAAACATAAAAAATAATTATTTTGAGTCGACAACATATATCCGCAAAATTCGGATTGTCGAGTATTTTGTTAAATTCTATGTTAAATTCTAATAAGTTGATAGACAAATCACAGTCGTCATCTTGGGTAGTTAATAAATGTTCCGTTATGTGAAGTGTAATAGAGAATATTCCTTTATAACCTTTGCTAAATTCTCGGATAAGTACTCATTAAAATTTGTTTTGTTAATTTATGTTACTTTACTTTAAATATTGATTTAAAAAAAAAAAACATTGGCAGTTTTTATTAACTATATTAAACACAATGAATGAAGCTATACGAATCGATGTTTTGCTGATACCTTTAATATTCCTTGAAAACATGTGACTAGAGAAATATCTACCTACATTTTGCATCTAAATGTATATTATGTCACATTTTACCTGAGCTTAGCCAGGTTCTTATCTAGTTATATAACAAAGCTTCACTGAAACACTATCTTACCGGGCATTTTCCTTTTATCCGGTAATTATCTTAAAGCACTACCAAAATATGCGATTTCATTCATTTATTTCACCACTACATCATCTATTATATGCATTCTGGCTACATCTATTTTAAATACCATTACTTTGGTTTTTCTCCATTGGTCTATATTGGTCTTTTTGGTCTTTAAACTTTCACTGGACTTCCACAAATAATTAAAAATCAGAATTAGCCAAATCAGTCCAGCTGTTCTCGAGTTATAGCGAGACTTACAAACAGCAATTAATTTTAGCACTACATAGTATAAAACAAAGTCGGTTTCTCTGTCCCTATGTCCCTTTGTATGCTTAAATATTTAAAATTACGCAACGGATTTTGATGTGTTTTTTTAATAGATAAAGTGGTTGAAGAGGAAGGTTTATATGTATATTTTAAAACCGTGCGAAGCCGGGGCGGGCTGCTAGTCTATTATAATTATGCAATCTACTATAATTACGCAAATTGCAAATATGAATACACAGGGACAGTTCCAGGATAAAATTGACTATCTGAAACTAAATTAAATAAAATACCCCTAAGTTGAATTCTTTGAAAACCACAAAGATATATCTTCATTCTTATGACTAGTATAAATGGGAAAATAATAATGTCTAATATATATTTGATTAATAATAATTACCTATAGGTAAATTGCACAAATTAAACTAACCTCAAAGTAAGCAAATCATAAGCTTATCATATTATGAATGTTAACCAATGACTCTAATATATAGAAATAAATATTATATATGCATACATACTAATATTAATTTAAGAAATACCCAGACAAATGCTTTGCCACACAAATGTCTAACCATATCAGTAATAAAACCTAAGCTTTGGGAATATTTGATTTAAACTTTATTTAATAATGTCTTCAAAACTGATTGGCTCGGATTTGATAAGATTATAATATATGATATACCTAACAGTCATCACCAAATATGACCAAGAGATAGATGAACATTTTTACAACACTTTTTTCAAGCTGGAATTGGTAACGAAATGATAATAAAAAATTAGAAGTGTATGAAAAACAATAAATTCATAACAAATTATGACTAAACATGACTCAGTCTGCCTAGTTCACCAGAAACTTAGTCTAAAGACATATTAAGAGATCTGAAGATGAAAAAAATTGAAGCCTGAAACTCTTCTAATGTATTTACATTGTAACTCATAATGTTTCATGAATAATTATTTGCCAAGAGATTATTTTTCATTTACACTAACTATAATCACCCATCTTCCTGTCACATGACCAAATATTTTCTAATAATGTTGTATTGTTTTAAACAGAACTATTACCATAAAAATGATAACATGTTTTTCCTTACAAGTCCAATCTACTTTAGTAGTTCGTATTTGGTAATGTTTGGCATGGTACGTATGATTACTAGTATGTTTTATAATTGAAGGGTTGAGTTTGAGAATGGTTTAACTAATGAATACATGATTTGACACAAATAACATTAAAACATTGGAAGCATTATTTTCAATTCTATATTATTATATATTATTAAAAGTTAAAAGAGGTTTTGGCGATACAATCCGATTTTATATTAGAAAACTGAGATAATTATAATATTTTATGTAGGTTTAATTAATATTCAACATTTTTGGTACTAGGGATCTCGACATATGTGTGTTGACATTATTTATATTATTTATAAATAAACAATATCATGTTTTTTTAGATTATTAAGATTGGTATTCGGACAAAGCAAACAACTGAATTTTTATTAAGCTGTCATTATTTAAAATGCAAAATATTAGCCAGGTTTTATTAAAATTGTTCAAGAATGAATAGACACTTAGAGATGTTGGAAAAATGTTATTGATTAAAGCCACACAGGTTTGTGGATAAAAGAATAAATTAAAGAAAATGCTTTATTTCATGATTCAGACTTGGATTGTTGCCCATTATAACTCTCAACATTTGTTTACTTCAATGTACTGTTATGACTTCATAATTTTAAAATTTCCATTTCATTGCAATGTTCTAAGATACATACATGTTTATTTTGATGTCACAATATTGTGACATCAAAATGTAATGTCAACAATAATTATAGACTGTTCCATCAATTGTAATCTACTACTATTTTTATTTATTTATTTTATTATTTATTGTACACAATGTATGACATAAAACATGGACAGTGATAAACAGAAATGCACAAAAGGGGGACTTATCTCTAGGTCTACAGATTTCTTCCGGCTAACCCTAAAAATTAGAATCTGTGATGAAACGGTGGAAGGCATCATACACAATAGAAAAATAACCTAAACGTAATAATAATATAAAAAAACTCATAAGAATGACATATTTTAAAATAATATCAATAATATTATTAAATCTATATAAATAAGAAACCTGAAAGTTACAAATTGTTATATAAGTGTTAAGTAATATTCTTTCCAATGTTTTTTGAAGATGTACGTAAGTAGGCAGGTAAACTTACTTTTGCTTGAGGTCTAACATACCGGCCTTAAGTTAGACCTCAAGCAAAAGTAAGTTTACCTGCTGCCTTACCCTCCAAACCAGAACATGTCAACAGCCGCCATAATGTAAGTGCTTGTTACATTATGGCGGCAGTAATAGGTAAGGTGGTGGCACCAATCTGAGTAAATCACTGCAAGATTTTACCCCTTCCCACAAATGAAATCACATTTAAGCATGCCATTGTGCACACCGCAAGCCATGACATCTTCACTACTGAAGTGCAGGAATCAAACTGAACAGTCTGAGCGGTCTATTTAGCAGGAACCCAGTAAGCAGGATCAAGCCCATTCAATTGGTCTAACTAAGACTAACTAAAGCTATCTTGCTTACTCTTATCACACTATGAGATATTTAGTCATATCTAGTCAGACTATGCTCAATATTCTATTTAAATATAATAGGCCTTTTACCTTCACCTGGCTGTAAGCTACTTAGTGGTACATAGTCTCAAAGTATCTTTATAAGTACACATATATAATTATTTATATCATAAAAGCACAGTTGTTTGATTTATCCCTATTATTCGAATGTTAAAAACATGAGAACTGTAAAATATTTGGAATGAGTTTTTTGAATGGATTTGTTTTTATAATTTTGACATTTGAGTACGATATGACCATCAGGATTATCTTCTTCTTCTTTTGTATATATGGCTTTCAATCGTTTTTCACGACTTATTTAGCCAATGTCAACTATGGGACAGGATTATCTTAATAAGGATTGTTAATATTATGTCAGTATTGTAATATTTCGTGAGGTAAGATTTTTTATTTTATTAGTAATGTACTTCTTGCCAAGAAATATTATGCAACACATTAGGTACATTTTATATTTTTTATTTCAAATTAAAACATGCTCTATGTATCCACTGTCACTAAAATAATAAATGTTGCACAATGTTCCTAAAAGTGTCAGTTTGAGATGTTAAGCCTCTTGTAAACATAAAATGTTTTGATTCATTCAAATGTAACATATACAAGTCTTTTCTACATAACATTTGTGTACATGTAAAGGGGACCTGGTGATTTTATTTCAAGAAAAAAGATTTTAGATGTTACTCTATACTTGGTATGACACTTTATTTTAGTTCACTTGAACGGTGTTCCTCCTCATATGAAACCTAGATAATAGCATAGTTTAAAGCTACCAGATCATGGACTTTATTATTATAAACTACATTTGTGTGGAAATTACAATGAATATAACCCTTAACTTGATACATATTAAAGTCACAGTCTGAATAATAGAAAATTTCATTTGCTTAAAAAAACTTAGCTAAGCATTACAATATTTACATTTGAACTTTATGTTGGAAAAGACTGATTTAACAGAATTGAAGTAAGTTACAAGTCATAAGTAGCGATTATTCTCCCATAGCAATAGAAAACACGAAGTAAATAAGATAATTACGTATTTAGGATCACATGAAATCTTACAAGAGTTAAATACAATGTACTTCGTAAGTTTACAAGAAATACAAACTATTTAAATAAGATGTCGAAGGACAAGGACTTATGTTTTAGGAATAGTTAAGTAGATGTAGAGAAAACAAACAATAGTGCCACTTACTCGTGTATCCGACTGCCAAGCCATCACCCATGTGTAATATACTAATTTCTTATTGGAATGCAAAACAATTGGTGATCCCTTACGTAGATCATCGGTTGGAATAGCTTAAATGACACGTTTGCTATACAATTTTCCTCGGCGCCTGTTTGCTTGGCGTTCTGACATTCGGTTTCATCAGTAACACTTAACTTATAAGATTAAAACTAAGTAAATAAACAATAAAACTAATAATCACTACACTATAGGATATACACAAACAAAAAATTAAAATATCATGAAAAAATATCGTCTGCGCCTCCTGTGGCAGGATCGAATGACATAATTGACAGGTCTTTGTCATAATGTCAATATCAAATTATGTTTTACGCATAACACTTCGTTTTACGCATAACTTTTTACAATATCTTCAAAATAAAGTATTTATTGTTTTCTAAATATACTTAACTAATCTTTAATGTATTATGTAAACTAGCGCCCGATGGTCGATGTTCGACCATAATAAACTTTAATATCTTGTTGATAAGAACGCCATCTTCATTTCTCAAGACCAACTACTTTGTTTCCAAACTGTATGGTGCGCCATCTGTAATCTTTTATCGTTATCACCGATATATTTGTTTGTGTGTGTCAAATGTATGGTAGTGTAGGTAATGTTTTATTTATTGATTTAATGTACTATAAAAGCATTATTATTGAAAAATAGTACTGCGTCCGCGCAATTTTCGTAAAAAGGGGTCCTAAGTTTTGGCATCACGTATTAATAAATAGATAATGTGTTTCAAGTGCTAGAACACTATACTTTAAACAAGTGAATAAAAAATATTTAAATTTGAACGTTTAGTTGTTAAGAAACTGTGATTCCGCAATGAATAATAATTATTGCACCTACACTAAAAACATGTAACTGTAACACGTTCATTTGATTGATTGTTCATTTTGCTAGGTGGAAGAGTTTCGCAGCGACTTGCCCGGATTGGTACCACCGCCTTACCTACTCCTGCCGCCATAACGTCATGACATGTTCCGGTTCGGAGGGTAAGGTAGCCGGTTAACTTACTTTTGCTCGAGGCCTAACATCCCGGTCTCAGGTTGACAACGCACCATTACTACCTTTGGTGTCTCTAGGCGGCGTGAAGTTCTTACCATCAGGAAATCCGTCTGCTTGTTTGCCTTCCATTCACATATAAAAAAAATGATTCAGTACATACATACAGTATTCATACACTCATAAACTAAAAACACATATACCTACTTACATTAAATTGTGTGTTTATTAAATTTATTCTGGTATCTATTTAAGTATTTCTATGTATTAGTATCGTTGACTAACACCAATAACACAAGCATATAATTTGCTTACTTTGGGGTTAGATTCAATTTGTGTGACTTATCCAGGGATTTATTATTTATTATTTGGCGATTAATAATAATGTTGACTATTATGCCTATCCTAAATTTACCGTATTTATTCTCATACCCATAGATAATACAACTTCTACTCATACCTTTGGTTAGCGTTCGTCTAAGCACAGGACAAAATGTAGAACTACTCTAGCAAACAAGCAAAGATCAGCGAAGCCCGTCACTGTTTTCGTTTATTTTGAGCTCAGTATACCTAGGTGCCTATTACTTTGCTATCACCTATATTCTAACTTGTTTTATTTTGCTGAGTTGCGCTACAGCTTAGTCTGTACCAGTAGTTATATAAAAGGTACCTTTTTTTTCATAGAAGCCACAAACCTGTTAGGTTGGTAGTCATTGTGATTTGCAGGCCGTAAAAAAATGTAGTTACTTGTGTTCAAGCAGGTAGGAACCTATAACGTGTATGGACAGCATAGTAATGTACCTAGCTTCTAGCTAAAGTAGATGAGTAGGTACTGTAGGTACTCTACAGTTTAACAAAAAATTGTCAAGTCAATTGAATCACGTGCTAATGACCTGCAACTAAATTCATGGTTGCATTTTTTTCTTTTCTTACTTTGCTTTTGAGTATTAATTTGTGCAGCCAGATGCAGATGGATATCAAATCTAAAAATAGCAAAAGTGTGTTCTTCTGTCCATTTCTAATAATTGCAGTAGGTAGGTTTATTTTTTTTCAAATATAATTTAGTATAATATGTATAAGTTGACCGTAAAAGAATAACGTGAATCATTAATGAGTAATGATTGCAAGGAAATGCATACCTGACTTTAGCGCAAAACTATTCTAAAAAAATGTAGCTAAAGAACAAAATGTATTTTAATGGGCACATTAGCTTTAGTCTGTGATGGGCACCTACGCATTTACTGGGCAAATATCAGGGTCGTTCATTTTCCTACAATTGATACCTAGTAGGTACCTGCTATTTTAATGGCCATCAAATTCCTAATGCTAAAGACAAAGTATGACCTATAAATAATAATAATAAATAAATAAACAAACATCCCTGGACTAGTCACACAAATTGAATCTAACCCTTTCAAAGTAAGCAAATTATATGCTTGTGTTATGGGTGTTAGTCAACGATACTATTACATAGAAATACTTAAATAGATACCAGAATACATTTAATAAACACCCAGACCCGGAAATGCAGACATCTAAATGTTCATCACACAAATGCCTGCCCCCGTCGGGAATCGAACCCGAGCCTCGCGATTCGTCGATGCAGTTAGGCGAGTACGCTAGCCACTCGACCAACGAGGCGGTCGACCAACCTATGACAAAATTAATGATATTTTTTACAAACGTTCCTTTGTGTGTGCATCCTTACCAACTAGGTATTTACTTGTTGATTCACGTGGTATTAAGAGATGGCTCTAGCTAAGCTATCGGAACAGAGTAAAGAAAATTCAAGAACAGTTCAAGAAAAGAATTAGATTAGTACCTCACACTGCAGAGAAAATCTTGGCTCTTGACGAGGCAGGTTACCATTTCGCCTCCATGCACTCCAAGAGGAAGAGCGACTTCTGTGCGGCTCAATTGTTCTGGCAGCGATTTCCAGTGGTCTCCCGCTATGCATGACTGCAATTGACCTTATATCTCTCATTTCGAACAAGCACAACACCAAACCACTCACACACCATCACTTTTAATTTCTCTATATTTTTTTAAGAAATTTACAAACGTAACACAAAACACAAGATGGCGGCGAGCTCGCCATATGACTGTAATCTTATCAAAGCAAGGAATAGCAGATAGAGCGACCGCTTACAATTAACAAAGTAGTGATAACTTCTTTTCGGCCGCATCAGAAACGTTTATTTGCATTACAACGCGTTAATTGTCAGATAACGGTATCGGGCATTCAAACCATTTCGTATCCTCATTTTTTAAGCTGACGTAACTACCTATTTATCCTGCCTTCAAAAAAAAAGTTCGTCGTATTTCCAACACGCGTGGCGATAGTCGTCTTTAGCAGTCGACTATCACTATCCGGATTGGCACCATGGCTTGACATTTTCTCGTAGTAACAGCAGCAGCCCTGTTTCCCGAGCTGGTCCGGGTTTCTGCGTAGAGTAGACCATCTACATTTCTACTAACGGAGTACGGAGTTTAGGGTAGCCCACAGATTTGCAGAATTAGCCTAACACCCTGAAAACAATACAGTGACGCACCTACAACATCTACGGTTTTTCTAATAACGGTACGAGACTTCCATAAGTCTCTTACCATCATTCGTATGGTTTTTCGCTGTTAAAAAATTCATTTCATTTATTTGTGTAACATGTGTTAAAAAATTGTTACAAAGATATTTATGTATACCAATGAGAGAATAGGTAAGTATACCTCATACCACACATATTTAGTTAAATTTAAAGAAACTAAATATCTATATATGTATATACATTTCAACATTTAAATCACAGCACTTATTTGTATTTTCAAGAAATATTTTATTTATATGTTTCACAATAAGCTTCATAATTTATTACAAATTAGCTGTCCCGGCGAACTTCGTTTCACCCGTTCAGTATGAGAAATAATAAAGTATTATTTTTCCCATTTTCCTTGCAACTTTCCCAGTTTTTGTTTTCGTAAGAACCTTCTCCTGGTCATAAGTAATACAATAATAAAAAAGTTAGCTAAATCGGTCCAGTCGTTCGGAAGTTATGCGCTTACCAACACATTTAGCGATTCATTTTTATATTATAGATAATTTTAAAGGTAGATTAATTTTCATCCTATCTACTGTACACTACCTCCGTTTCCAACGCTAGCAATTGGCTAGAAGAAAAGGCAAAACAAATTCCCCGACAACAAGACCTTATTACCTATATTAGGTGCAAATTGCAATAAGCTCAGTCGTGGTTGGTTTAATGTTATCTGGAAATTAAAAGTCATGTGGTAAACTTACGCCGTCTTATTATAAACACAGAGTTAAGTACTCCAAGGTTCAACCTGATATTAAAGTCTTTATTAAAATGTGATAACGCTTACAACATCAACTTAATTTAACTCAAACAATAAATAATGATTAAAAATAAGACGGTAAGTGTTTCAACTTGTGGCAACGCACCTTTAAGGTCTTTGTGTCTTTTACTATCAGAAGACCCGTCTGCTTGTTTGTGTCATTATAATAAAAAAATATCTCCACGCCCTAATCCCCGAAGTAGGCAGAGGTACAACTAGCACATCCACGACTAGCCGGATGCACTAAGTCCCACAATATGATAAGTTGCAAACCAATCACTAAATGCGCACATACTAACATTGAATCCCGGACCACGATATTTTAATGAGGAAATTTGAAAACCACATTTTCTTTTTTTATGTCCGACAGGGGATCGAACCCGGACCGGTACGGTATACAATACCGTATTAAACCTTGGAGTACTTGGGTCCATGTTTATTAATAAGACGGTAACTGTTGTTTACTCTTCACTTAATTATAAAAATGCGAAAGTGTCTTTGTTTTTATGTTCATTTTTAATGTCATAACGTCTAAAACGACTTAAAAAAAATTTTGCACAGAAGTAGATGAAACGTTGGAGAAGGATAAATGCCACTTTTTATATCAATATCTCAACGGGTTCCTGGAGAAGAGCTGAACCAAACTTTAGCTTTCCCGTCTAGGTGACGTCGATTTTAAGGTACCTACCTAGTGCTCCGTTCGTTCCATCGTACTGGCTAACGTCTAAAGGAATTTGTGCCAAAGCACGGACTAAAAACACACGCCAAAATTCCTTATTCCTTAAGTATTCCGTATGAACAGCAATTGCCAGGCGGATCCCAGTATTTATAAAAAATAAAAACAAGCAATCTAAACGCAATTGATAGCTGTGCTAAATAAAGTAAAACGTCAACTTGAACAAAATTCGTTAGCATTAGTATATCTACGTTATTACTCGTTACTTATCTTAATTGAATAAAGAATTTTGATTTTGCTCGACGATTGCACGTTGGAATAGGCCTATGTTTTAGAGTTCCGTACCCAAAGGGTAAAAACGGAACCCTATTACTAAACCTCCGCTGTCTCTCTATCTCCAGGCTGTATCTCATAAACCGTGATTGCTAGAAAGCTGACATTGTTACAAATGATGTATTTCCATCGTCACTATAATAGCAAATACTAAAAATAAAAAAAAATATTAAGGGAGGTCCCCATACAATAGAAATGTTTTATTCGTATTTTTTGGTCAATATTAAAAACGGTAACAAGTAGACGCTTCAAATTTTCACAGTTTTTTTACTTGTATAATATTACCTTTCAAAACAAGTAATTAAATAACATTAAAGTATATAATATTTAAGGGGGGGCTCCCATACAACAAACGTAATTTTTAAGCAATTTTTACTCGATCTTAATAAACAGGTAGAAACTTGAATATTTGTAAGTATATATTTAGAAATATATTAACTATAAAATTAATACCTAATCTCATACATAAAAACTTGCGTAAAGAAAATAATCAGTGCATATAAATGCAGTCAATGGCGAGTACATCACTCACCTTTGATTCGCAGACGATATCGTGGTCATGGCGGAATTGTTAGAAGACTTGAGCAAAATGCTCGCTGACTTCGATAGAGTTTCTCAACAGGTGGGTCTTAGGATGAACATGAATAAGACGAAAGTCATGTCCAATGTTCATGTTGCACCTATACCAATTCAAGTTGGGAACTCAATTCTTGAAGTTGTTGATCACTATATATACCTATGTCAAGCTGTTCAGATAGGTAAATCCAACTTCAAGAAAGAGGTCGACCGCCGAATCCAACTCGGATGGGCAGCGTTCGGGAAGCTAAAGGGTATCTTCTTGTCCAAATTACCGTAGAGCCTAAAGTCGAAAGTCTTCGACCAGTGTGTGTTACCAGTGATGACATATGGAACTGAGACTTGCCCGTTAAATATGGGCCTCTTAAATAAACTCAGCGTGCTATGGAGAGAGCTATGCTCGGTGCTTCTCTGCGAGATATGATCCGTAATTCGGTGATCCGCAAGAGAACGAGAGTAACCGACATAGCTCAGAGAGTTAGCAAGTTGAAGTGGCATTGGGCAGGCCACATTGCTCGCAGAACCGATAACCGCTGGGGAAGAAAGGTTCTCGAGTGGCCCGGTGGACTGATGACCTGGTCAAAGTCGCGGGAAGTCGCTGGATACAAGCGGCTGGTGACCGTGACTTGTGACGCTCTTTGGGGGACGCCTATATCCAGAAGTGGACGTCCTCCGTCTGATGATGATGATGATAAATGCAGTGCGAGCGCCGCGCTATGGTGTGGTAGTTGCGCAAGCGCGAGGCGATTGCTAAGCAACGGCCGTGTGGGGAGGTAAAATCACGGAGCGAGACACAGCTGCACGAATTCGTGCGAGCGTCGTCATGCTGCCAGGATGTGTATCGAAAACCTACCAATAAGTTTGCAATTAACTACTACATGATAGTACGGAACCCGTACGCGAGTCCGACTCGCACTTGGCCGTCTTTTTTACATATTACCAAAGACAATCTGATATTACCTACATGTAGGTACTGCCATTAAACTTTGTTTCATCTGAAACTTGGGGCGGTTTAGCCGAGTGTACCTACCTAACTTGCAAATAACATAATATTTGTATTGTAAATTGTAATATAATTCAAGTATTGCATTGGACGATATATTTAATCTAAAGTTCATTATACTTTATTGCGATAAGGTTCATTGTGTTTTAAGCCCTCAATCCTATGACGAAAGAAAAAAGTTACCCAACTGTCACAAACTCTTACCTAATCTTCATATCTTAGCGTCATCACCTTTGTGAAACCAATAACGGCGGTATTTCTGAATACTTCAAAATCTTTTCTTAAATTCGTATAATTTACATCATCACACTTATTCCTGAAAAAGTCTTGTATGTTCTATTTATTGATCTAGCAAATAACTTACTCGTTGTTCTCCTTTTCTTATAACAAAAACTTTAACTTTCACTGTAGAAATTTTAATTAAGACTTTTCATTAAAAAAACTCGTTTAAGTTGATATTCCATTACATCTAATAGGAAAAGCGTATATTATTAACGCTATTGGTGGAAGAAAAATGAAGTTGTACTTACTAACTAGCGCGTGAGTCCTCTCAGGTAGGTATCTACCAAGTAGATATCCATGTAGGTATGTATTGGTACCTACTTATAGAAAAAAATATAGTAATAACTAACATGTCTAAGTTTCTCAGTTTCTTGTTTCTAAGTATGAGTAGTATTGCTCATACTCAATGCGAAGAAAAAGAAAGTAATGGTATTTGAAGAGACGTAGCCGGAACAAAAGTGGTTTTTTTTGCAATTTGACCGAGTAGGAATCCACCGCCCTTCTTATTCCTGCCGCCATAACGACTTTCATTTTCCAGTCCAGAGGATAGGGTAGGAGTGTACAATAGGTCTAATATGTCAGCGACCGGGTAACGACCAGTAACGACGCATATGGTAACTATGTTAGGCCATGGTTATATTTTGTTAAGGCCCCATACTTAGTCAGCCACTCTAAAGTAAATGACATAAAAGTAATTTGAAAAAAAGTGTAAAAACTGAAACACTTATCTTTTAGGTATACTGTATAGTACTTATCTGTGTTTATATTAAATCTGGTGTCGATATTTTCATAATTGAAGTAGACAGATGGGTTTTGCTTTCAAAAAAGGGTTAACATTTTTGCGCAAAGTGAAATGAATCGTGTTTTTTAAACACTAGTCTTATAAAGCATATTAATATTAATCTTGTGTATTTTTGTCACCAATATCCATAATTGCTTTGTATGAAAAAAACATTATACTGCTGACGTATTTTAGCATACATGGACCCTTAACTTGCTAAGGCAGTGCTTTTAGCAAGGATAGAAGGTATGCCGCGGATATAGAAAGAAAAGTGTGTGCAGGGAATAGTGTGAATGGAGCGCTGGGTAACCTGTTTCAAATCGAGGCTTTAGGTCTTGATGTGAGACTAGTTTTAATAATTTTGTGCTAATTTCAACGTTGTTGTATGGAAGCGAGAGTAGAGTAGGTCTAAAAAAGTAGCAATAAAATAAATCATATTAATTCGTCGGGCGTATTCCCAACAGAGAGATCCGAGAAGGAGTGGGATTAAAAGAAAATGTCAAAACATAAGAAATGTCATGTTTCGGTCATGTGGAAAGAATTACAGATGATTGATAAAAAACATATGTAGGTATTTATTGCGAGTGTGGATACCTACCTATATTATAAATGTGAGTTGTTTGTATGAATGTGGTTTCTGGAAAAGGCTAGGGAGATATTATGTAGCCTAGTGATCGCACTCGACACTCTCTATCTACCTCGTAGTGGACTTGGCGTCAAGATATCTATGTTATCATGATAACAATACCCCATCACTATCTTAACAAAGAGTCAGAGCCACGGGCTGATGCTAGTTAGTTTATTAGAATAAAGATGTGAGCGAATGTTTAACTGTCCCTGTACCACCAATCTAGGCAGACTAAGTCAATATTTGTATAACCTCATTTTTTACTTTAGGAAGATAACATTGTAATCGTGCCTTTTTATGTCGGAAAAACTGTAATAAACGTTAGATTTACAATCTGAGGATTTACACATGAAATTAATAATAATACAACTTCTAATTCGTAAACTAGCTGTGTCCGCGACTTCGTGCGCGTGAATTTCAACAAAAAAGTTATTAAATTTCTTGTCTTTATTTTTCTTGAATAAACGTTATCTAAGCTACTCCTTGTTACATCAGCTACCTGTTAGTGAAAGCCCACGAAAAATTAGCCAAGCTGTTTAAGAGATTAGCTGGAATAAAGTTTATTCAATAAATTCAAGTAGGTAAGACAAAAAATTTATTTTAGTAGATACATGTTCCATATACCTATATACTTTCACATGCATGCAGTAAAAACGGTCATACTATTAATACAAACTGACACACCAATTTTATTTACTTGTATATCTAGTTATGCACCTAGAGACAACAATAATTAAGATACCATTAAATGAATTTGTATAGATAGGTATATTAAAACATAATAAACGTATCTGAGTGCAGTTGAGGCTATTTCAAAGTTTAAGTTGACATTAACTAGGTATACCTTTAATTTATGGATGGAGTCGGTAAAAGTAAAGACAAAAAAGTAAACTGTTATGTTTTTATGTAGAGTTCTTTTGGTTTCGTATGAAGATAATTACACATGTTTCATATACATGTATTTTGTTAGCCTGCTTCCCAGGTAGCTTGATAACACACAAGTAAAGGCTAAAAAATTCATAACCACATAATATGTACCTACCTAGGTATTCTACGAGTAAGTAATAATATGACTGTCAACTATGTGGTATCTATTTGTAACTAAATGTTAATAGTCCGCTAGTACTATGTCCAAGAGTACCTGAAATAACATATACGATTAAAATTTTCAATTCGCATAATATCGACGTTTGAGATTAGCCCTACTGACCATTTCCATGTTCAGTAACGTGAAGTACCTATATATATTTTTTATTTTTTAGCATTAATTCATTATTATTGAATAGGTATACAGTAATTGTTAAACACCGAAAATGAAAAAAGGAAAAACTCGTTAGTAAATACACTATCTGTGGAAAAATATAAATGTGTATATAACGATTAAAAGGAATTCCACTGAGTGCTGAAAATGGAGAGTAAATAGGCACCTATTCAGTTGTCGCAGAACTCTTCTACAATACAAATATGAAACAGTATGGAAACGACCTACACACGAAACGGCACGCTCTGCCAAACATGCGCACATAGACGAGACCCTTAAGCGGTTCGGACGGTGTTCTAACTTCTAGTAGCAAGTGGTGCGTAAAGACGAGTCGGTATAATGTTATTAGGAATTGTTTCCCTGACCTTTTTAGGGTTCCGTTCACAAAGGGTAAAAACGGAAACCTTGTTACTAAATACTAAGCCTCCGCTGTCTGTCTTCAGGCTGTATCTCATAAACCGTGATATCTAGAAATGATGTATTTCCTTTGCTGCTATAATAACTATATGTTAATAAATATACGCTCTAATCTATACATAGTATAAAGCAAAGTCGCTTTCCGCGTCTGTCTGTATGTATGTATGCTTATATCTTTAAAACTACGCAACGGATTTCGATGCGGTTTTTTAAATAGGTAGAGTGATTCAAGAGGAAGGTTTATATGTATAATAACATGCTTCATATATTAGAGAACCACTGATAATTTCAAGATTTCTAATGCGAAGTCGCAAATAAACATATTTTTTTGCGTTTGCATCGCAAACGCTGGCTGAACTCTACGAGATAGATCAAAATAATGTATTAAGTATTGTTTACCTTAAAAAAAGTCTACAAAAAAAGATGCGGTGGTATATGTTTATCTCTTAGGGATAACTTACAATAACCAATTTTTATCCTTTACTTTTTACGAAAAATAATGGCTTATTTACGAAGCGATTTAAAGCAATCCAGCATTAATCCTTATCTTATTAAGTATCTTAAATAAATTTTACATTTAATATAGAATAATATGGCCCTATACAGCATGTAAATTAAACGAATAGTTTCGGAGATATTACAGGTTTAAAATATAGGAATATAGCGGTTGCGGCGGTACCGGCTGGCCGCGGTGCGTTCCTATCCCTACTAACATTATAAATGCGAAAGTAACTCTGTCTGTCTGTCTGTTACGCTTTCATGCCTAAACCAGTGAACCAATTTTGATGAAATTTGGTACAGAGATAGGATAGAATCTGAGGAACAACATAGGCTACTTTTCTTTGCAAACATACCTAAGGGAAAACGGGTAAAAACAGGGGATGAATGTTCATATGGAAATTCGTCATTTTTAAAGCTGTAACATTGAAACTTTGTATTTACACACTTCTATACATAGTATAAAGCAAAGTCGCTTTCCGCGTCTGTCTGTATGTATGTATGCTTATATCTTTATAACTACGCAACGGATGCGGTATTTGATGCGGTTTTTTTTAAATAGGTAGAGTGATTCAAGAGGAAGGTTTATATTTTATGTATAATAACATGCTTCATATATTAGAGAACCACTGATAATTTCAAGATTTCTAATGCGAAGTCGCAAATAAACATATTTTTTTGCGTTTGCATTGCAAACGCTGGCTGAACTCTACGAGATAGATCAAAATAATGTATTAAGTATTGTTTACGTTAAAAAAGTCTACAAAAAAGTTCGCGATGGTATATGTTTATCTCTTAGGGATAACTTACAATAACGAATTTTTATCCTTTACTTTTTACGAAAAATAATGGCTTATTTACGAAGCGATTTAAAGCAATACAGCATTAATCCT
>NJDD01000649.1:265342-277822 GCA_002245505.1 Calephelis nemesis
TAGACCTCAGAGACGATATGTATATTTCTAAAATTTCGAAATAAAAATCTGTTAGAGGTTTCCATAACTTGCTATAAAGTTTAATTTCACAGGATTTGAAAGTGCAGATAAAACTGTAAACACAATAACGTATTCCTACTATTTATCTGAGGCGAAATTAGAAAAGAGAAAGTGTATGTTCAGTTTTGACGGCAAAATTGCTGAATTGATTTTATTATTTACAAAAAAATAGATGAAACTTTAGATAGCGATATAGGCTACATTTTATCTTAAAATTTTAACGAGCAGTGTTGGAGAGCTAAATATCAAATTAATAGACTACTCGGGCGAAGCCGCGGGTAACAGCTAGTAATACTATAAATTAAAAAAAGGAAAACAAAATGTTAAAGGAGGGTGGGTCCCCATGTAACAATTAATGTGTTTTTTTCCGAATATTTTCGCTCAATATTAAAAACGGTAACAGGTAGTCGCTTCAAATTTTCACAGAATCTTAACTTGTATATTGCCTTTCGAAATAAATTTCAAAAATCACCCATTACAGTAATTTAATAGAGATTTTTGACAAAAAGTGGCACCAACCATAAATTAAAAGCCTTCCAAATTTCTTAAAATTAAAGAGATCTTTAGGATTAGGTACAATCAATTGAATCTAGGTATGCCTGCTGTTAGTATTTTTGGTCTGTAGTAAATAGGTGTTAAAATTTTATTTCCGTGTACAGGAAGACGGAAGTACAGTTCGTTTGTTTCCTATACCTATTCCAATTTCAAATTTTAGAACCTCGCTTGCGACGTTATTGACCTCAAAGTCGGCCATGGTTTTAATAATGTCACATCAAATTGTGTGATTTACGAAGGCCTTGATTTTTATTAACAAGATAAAATTGTCATTTAGATTGGTATATTATGTCTAGTAATACACTAGCCGACCCGGCAAACTTCGTATCGCTTGACGTCAACAGATACAAACAATTTGTATGGGCAAAATTAAAGTGGAGTTTTTCCCTGTATTTTTTTCGGTTTGTCTCTTTATAAGTATGATTCTGTTGAAATTTTGATGTAAAAAGTAGGCTACATCTTTCTCAAAGCTTAATCTATTTTTTGAAATATCAAAATCAGTTTAGCAGTTTCGGTATGAAAATGAAACATAGTCCACTTTTTCTTTTCTATTTTTTTAAGTAAATAGGAGATATGAATTATGTGTACGAATATTTATGAATAATGTGTATTTGTAATAATGATTCAATCTTTTAAATGAGAGCTGTAGAGTTTCAGTACCTAACTTATCGTTCCAGTCTAAAATTAAAACATTCTACACAACTACGAGCTAGCTAAATAATAATACAGTAGGTACATAATCAGTGCTACCGGCTTGTCAGCCTAGGAACTTAGTCACGGTGAACCTATCCAAATAGTAACAGCTTAATTGATGGGGTGTCAGAATTAAATGCACGGCAAGGCAGTTGTCAATTGACTGTCTAAATGTAACGACGAATGTAAATGCTCTGAATCAACTCTGCTTATCTTTATCTATTGTAGTTGGCTACAACAATTTTAAACGAAAAAGATTATTAATGATTTAAATAGGAACGTAGGTTCTATTCTGATTTTTTCTATCAAACAATCAAAGTCAGTCTTAGTTTGCCTTAAAAATTTCCCCTAAACATAAAATTACTGGAATCTGTAGAAGTTTCTATTTTTTGCAAAAGAAGTAAAAGTATTTCAGTTTTGGCGCCATCGTGAATGAAAATGGTCGTAATTTTTTCACAATTATTGAGTTTAGTGTAAATTATGAGTAAAATTAGTTAATTTAGGTGGAAATTAATTTAATTTTGTTTTTGTTTTAAATAATCGTGAAGAAATTAGTGTATCCTGAATTGTCTCGCTGCCGCCAAATCTCATAGACGAGCTTGTGTAACGAAACCACCGCTTTACTCAAGAGCGTTACGTGACTTTGTAAATAGTGACTAATGACTGTATAAGAATAATTAACGGAATACATGTGACTAAAGACGAAACAAATAATACGGAAGACGTGGCAGCATAGCCTTACGGTTTTAGCCGGCCCAGAAAGGAGCAAATTAACTTTAAAAAAAGTATTTCATCACTTTGACAGTTTTATGTGTTGTAACTGTCAAAATCGAATTCGACATTTGGCAAATTGGCTATTATTTCAATTTTTTGTGTTTACTTTGGTAACCTGGTCTAAAATTGCAAAAATAAATTGAATCTTTGTTTACAAGTTTTGAATCAATAAAGGGCAGAAATGTCCCAACAATTGATTAATGAAAACAGTAAATATATATTAGAGTGAGTTTCAAAATCGTCGCCAAAAATTGTTATACTTTTCATACATAAACCTTTTCTAAATATTATTTATGTTTCAGCCTATTTTCCGAGCAAACTGTTGATTCACAGACATTAGAATCAATATGTGCTCAAGTACAAAAGCGTTTCCCCAAAGCGGATAATTTTAATCGTAAGTATTTAAACAAAACTCCTTCATATGGTTTTGAAAAAATGGATTTAATTTTTCAGAAATAACCAAAGTTCAATACATGTTGTGTATAAGGTGCTAGCTAATGTTTCATGTTTAACATGTAAACATAATAGTATGATGTTAATATTTATAAAAAAAAATATAAACACTGAAATAAAAAAATATACTGACATTTGTTCTCACGCCTCAAATGCAGTGGCTTGTCCTGTCCACAGAACATATACACTCTCTACCGAGAGGTCCTGTGTGGAGTTAAACCTCAATTCTATCAATTACTAAAGAAATACCTTTACTTTTGATCTATAAACCGATCAATAAAGCAGTTTAGGTGTTTGTTATTTTTTACTAGCTTTAGAGTCCAATTTAGATAATTTATATAATTTTTACAATTTAGATAATATTAGCTAGTTATTGTCCACATATTATGCCTTTTGTAAAAAACAGTGAATATTTAAGCCACTGATAAAAAGTCAACAGCAAATAAGTTAAAGTAAACACCAAAATCAAAATCAGCTAGCAAGAGAACCTATAACAATTTATTATTTAAGTATAGGTATAATGTTTTGACCCATGCCCTACATATTATATTTGTATAATATTGTTGACCTGTGTCCTAGCTGTAAACAATTCTATTACATTCCTATAAAATGGAGAAGTGAAATAACTGTAATTGCATCCAACTATGCTAAGTGGAAATTAGTAAAGTGAACATTTTTTTTGGATCTATAAATTTTGCTTTTCCTTTTATTAAATGTTTTTTAATAATATTTGTAATAAATAATAATTTTGTACTTATTTACAGTATGCCTTCTCCTGGCATCTCTTATTACTGGGGGAGATCTTTCCCTGCCTGGCCAACGAGTTGTAGCCCTTGCATTAATATATGACATGTACAAAGTAGATAATCCATTCAGCTCCTTGTTTCTACACTTGCTAGAAGGAAAGCCGGGTTTGCTACCATTAGCACCACAAGAAAGGCTATTTATTGGACAGATACACAATTTTATTCCTGCCAATATTAAAGATGTAAGTATGAGAATTTTTACAAGTTAATTTGCAAATATAGAGAAATCAACAAATAAGCAAATCCTGTGTTTGTTGTTTTTCCAATAAAATTTTCTCTTAAACACAACGCTGCCCGGGATTTGATAAGTTCTCGGTTGTCCATGGATTGGCCACCACTCATATTATAGAAATAAGTACATAGTGATTTCGGCTAATCGTCGGTGCCCTGGTTGGTTGTACCTCTGTCTAGAATGCGCTCATCAAAATACTTACTATTTACCTTTATGTAACAAAAAAAAAGGAAACTATGAAGTATGAAGGCGGTCTAGCCTAAATGCAATTTGCTTAAAACATATTTTTTCTTGTATAAGTATCTTTTTAACCTTAATTCTACTTGAGCAAAGTTTAAATTATTTTAAGATGTACTTCTTGTTACCTGGTGCAATTCTGCCTGGTGTACCTACATCGAAATCAAATGTTCAAAGTTCAGTACTCTAATAAAGTTCCGTACGTCGATTATATAAACAATACTCCGTCATATCGTACTGTCGAATTACATACATCGCACTGATGAACATTGTGAATACAGTACATCGACATTGCAAACTTTGATATTCCGTAGTGCAGTTGTGACAGACATTTCACAATTTTTGATACTTCTGACACATTGGAGATATATCCTCACCAAAGAGTCAGAGCCCAAGAATAGCCTAATTCCTGTCTGCCCTTTAGTTATCTTAGAAATAAGGAAGAAAAAAAAATACAAAAAGTAAAAAAAATTTGGCTCATATTTTTGCAATATGAAGTGCTTGCTGCACAATTAAAATCTGAGCACTCCCTTCTTGTGACTATTAGTAAGTGTGATACTTTTAAGGCAACCCTCCTGAATGGGTTGCAAATTGGACTTGCACATTAGGCCTAACACCCCCGCCACAGGACAGAGATTCATCTTTTACATCTTTGGTCTTTATAGGCCATGGTTGTCTCTTAACATAAGGAGACCTGTGTTCTACAAAAAAAAACATAGTATCTCTATACAACTTTATTTGATGAGCTTATAGAAGGAGTTGAACATCAAAAATAACGTTCAGTGAATATCCATTCTAATGCCTGATAACAAGAAAGAGTATATTCCAAAATCTGCATTACAAAAAGTATTTTAGTAACCTTTTTTTTTTACGTGTGGAAAATCCCCCCGGATACCCACCGCTCTCGGGGGAGAGCAGCGGGTTATGTCGGACTCGAACCGACTAAAAACCACACGATGACCTTCCTGCCGCCCGGTAAGGAGCGAGATTGGGTCGCGTTGGCATTCACCATCTCGCTCCGCGGCTACGGGCCGGTTCTCACCGGGCCTCCTCCCGCGCTGAAAGAGGAGCGACTCCGGTCATTGGAGTCGCCCCCCAGGCGTGCGAGGCCGTGCTGGCCAGAGGAAGTCCCCCGACTCCCCCCGGCAGCCCCGCATCGGAAGCACTCTGAAGGCGGATGAACCGCCTTCTCGCGCCCCCGGTCCGCCTGCGCCGGAGCGGGCCTGAGTTGGGATCGTCCTCCCGGGCCCGCTCCGCGGTCTCCTTTTACGTCATGACTTCTTCGCAAAAGGAGACCACCGCCTGCCAGGACCTGTCACTACCGAGCATGGCGTTGACTACGCTCCGCAGCGAGAGGTCCTGTCCTACGACCGCTGAGAGAGTACGCCGTTGTTGCTCGAAGGCGACGCAATCTCCCAGCGTGTGGGACGCCGTATCTTCTGGCGCCCCGCACTAGTGGCAGGCGGGGGTCGCCTCCCGTCTTGCGATCTTGTGCAGATACTTTCCGAAGCATCCATGCCCGGAAAGCACCTGCACAAGTCGGAACGTCAGCGACCCGAACCGCCGCTGCAACCACCCTCGGAGGACCGGTCGGATAGCCTCCACCGTCTCCTGTCCAGGGACAGGTGGGGCTAGGTCCTCCAAGTATTTTAGTAACCTACAACAATGCCTTCTTTCTCTTCTAAGTCTATATCTGTCGCCAATCAATCTAGAATTAAATAAGGTAAAGAGATTGAGCAGATGATAGTAATATGCTTTAATATTAATACAACTTTAAGTATAGTGTAAGTAACTGTGAGTAAGCCTCCTAGGGCTTACAATGAAAGAGGAATTACTAATCCATCGAAACTTGCTTTGCTTGTTTATCATTAAGTAAATTCCGTCTGGACAAAAGTAAGAGGCCAGTGCAATTGATTAGTTGTGTCAGAAGTAACAGAACTCTGACATTCAAGACCTTGAAATGTTAGTCCAATTTTTTTCATATGCTTGTGGTCATTGCCAAAATATTGATGAAATATATTTCCAGATAATGAAGAAGTCGGCCAAGCAAGTGATGCTTACAGAGGTATCATCTAAAGACTTGGAGTTTGACTATTCAATACTGCAAGCGCTAGCAGCAGATCGGGCGGCCGATACCAGTTCAATAGCCAAAGCCACTGTCCCAGCATTGGTGCCACTTAGTGATGGGTATTTTGCTCAAGTATTAAGTCATTTATTTATATACCTAATATACACAGGGTTACTCCCAAAAGACCGGCCAAATTTAATATGAGGAAGTTAAGGCTAAACCTTCATACCTATTACGTGTCGTGACGTCATCAACCTGCGCATGCGATTGTGGTCGCGTTAACGTTGTAACTGTGCATTTTGTATTTTGCGTCGGATCTAAATTATAATTTGCATTATTTTAATTTTTATTACTTCATAAAATGGAAAGTGTTAGTGATTCCCAACCCTCTTTCAAAATTTGGCTGGTCTTTTAAATGTTATCCTAGTAAATTCAAATTGAAAATATTAAAAAGTGTATGAATGAATGAACACACTTTATTATGCACCAAAATTTAAAAAAATACATACTCTTTCAGTTATAAGTTATAAGTGAAAGAGTATGTATTATTTTGTATCATGTATGTTATAAGTTATAACATACATGATAATTACATATTATTTATTACTATCACTTGTAGCTGGTGTGTTTGCATGCCTAGTTTACCGGTGACTTGGAACAGTCTTAACACTTAATAACAATATTATTCTACTTCCTACCAGGAGTCCACCTAATCGCATGGCTATGAAAGAGCTGTTAGAAGCTTTGATGTCAAATGAATATTTACCTCTACATCGGACCCTAAAACCATCAGGTCCTATCCCACCACCTACGTTTCTACTAGATCCAACGGAAATATCTTTTGCTGATGAGGTTTGTGTGTTTTAAGTAATTGATATATATTACTTTGTATCAACTATTTTTTATTTAATTTTATGGTATTGGAAGGCAAACAAGCAGACGGATTTCCTGATGGTAAGAAATTCACGCCGCCTAGAATCATCCATGGTGCACCAACGGTGCATCGCCAACTTGAAAACGGGTTGTCAGGCGTCAAGCAAAAATAAGTTTACTGGCTACCTTATCCTCCAAACTGGAACACATCTGGAACTCGTCTTTCACGAGCTGCCTGGTAGGAAGGCAGATGGTCTTTTTTGCAAAGAAGCCTAGAGTCTAGACCAACACGGCGAAGTATTTATGAAAAAGTATTTATAGTCAACCTATAGTTTTTGTGGTATATCTTCTTTGTATGTGCACGCATCATTTTAAATATCAATACATATTAAAAAACTGTATTCTGTCAATGTTCAATAAATGGATGCAGATGGTGGTAGTTTTAGAGTTTTCGTCTGTCTTTCTTTATCCCGACCGCGATTTACGCGAATCTGCTGTACCTACCGTAAACAAATTTCACAGTTAGTTACTCTATGTTCTGAGAAAGGCTGCTTTTTACTATAAAACAAATTAGTGTAATTTAGGCTATGTGATTAAGACTCATTATTAATTCATTTTTTGTTTTATAGACTCATAATTTTTCCCAAGTGTAAGATTTACAAATTACAGACATAACAGCTTTCAATATAAATTAAACATTTGAATGTACCAGATATTTACTTATTTATATTGTGGTGATATATATTACAGAATATTTTTTAACGGCCGCACTCAGAGACGTCAATTAACATTTAATCTATCATTATGTCACATATACATATATAGAAAATTCTACATGGCCGGAGTTGGAGATAGATCTGAGAGCGGAGTTACTGTTCAGAGGCAAACAATTAATTAAAAAAAATGATTGATGTGTTGGATTTTTCTCTAACTCAGTATAAAATATTACAGATCTTAAATTTAATTAAAATTAATTTTCAGGCGGTATGGAAGAACTTAGTAAATAAAGGTGCTTATGTGCCGCTTTATGACACGGACTATGAAGGCTTAATCGGTATAAAATCACCAGAGAAGCCAGACAGGCGTACAAGCCAACAGAAAGATACAAAAGTTAAGGTATGGCACCAAAAACCTTATTTCCCTTATCGTCTGCGTTTCCGTGTCCATATTCAATATCTAATAAACTTATGTCCAAGTATTATACTAGCGGCACGCTATGATGGCTAGTTTGACACATTACAATAATTGTGATGTGAATGACAATTTATTAACAATAAAAATATAACCAAAATATGTCAGATGATTTAATAGGTTTTTGTTTTTATAACTAGCACTGCAAGTAATAACTCATTAAACGTTTTTAGTAAAAAGTTGTAAAAATGTAAATGTTTATTTTGGAATACAAACGTCAAAACGATCGTCATAGAATGCCTTAAGTATACTATTGTTGACTAACATTGATAGCCCAAACATACATTTTGTTTATATTGAGATAAGATCAATTCGTGTTTTAAGTGCAAAATTATTAATTAATAATTTATTTTATTAACAAAAAAATCAGTGTTTTTACGTTCAATAGCTATGGCCAAACCTAACGTATTTTTTTCAACTTATAGGAAGACAAAAAAGAGAAGCAAGATGATAAGAAATCAGATGACAAAGACAGCAACAATATTTCTGAAGCAAAGGAATTGACGCAGCTGGCTTTGAAATCAGCGCTCAGTGTTCCACACCAACAGAGGCTACTGGCTCTGCTGGACGCTGATCCTTCTATCGTTTACGAAATAGGAGTAACGCCGTATCAGGTAAGAAAGAGAGACGAGATAACCACGCCCAAAGTAACAGAGATAACAACATCATGCTTAGTGTAGAGATTGTCAAAATCGAAATGTCACGGCCCTATTACCTAAAGAGCCTTTAAAGATGTGTTAGTCCGAATGTTAACAACGACATCTTACGTGTGAGTGTAGTTTTTTTCGAAAACTGCAACCTATATGCGTAGAGGTCGTTTACCTGGTCACATATCTTCCCTAAAGCTCTTTGTTTATAGAAAGCTGACATATCGTATGGAACAAGATCACCGCTATGTCTCGCGTTGGACAATGAATAGCTAATTCCAGAACTGTTTTATGTTATTATATTATTATGAAGTATACTCGTATACGTAAATGCTAAGGTGGGCCGCGTCATTTCAGCTTAGAAAATCTATAACATACACACAAGGATTGATTATTTGGTCACCTATCCTCAAATCGTTTGCCATAAAGAAGATACGCTGTATCATGTAAGAAAGAGAGGGGAAATAACCACAAATTAAAATATGACTTACAATATTTTGCTGCACTTTTAACGTTCACATCATTGGGTTATATTTTGTTGTACATTATAACCTTTTTTGTTTGTTATAGCTGTCATATAAACACAAGATGCGTTTAGAACAATTAATTCCATTTACTCTAAACACCTTACAGTTTATACCTTTCTAGTTTTCATGTTTTTAATAGCATAATCGCGTAATATCTCGTTGACTTATTCCACATATAAGGTTGCCTAAAAGAGATCGCCGATTGGTGATTAAAGACCGTCTTTGTGCAAAATTTTTAGTGTGATTTTTATTCGATGTATTTGTAATTGAACTGTAATGTCTTATTAATCGCTGTGATTTGAAAATCGATGCAACGTTGCGATAAAGAATAGAATGTATATGATTAAATCAGGTGGAGAATGTGATAGATTACACACATAGTATTTTATATTCATAAAGTTTTACTTCTGTTGTATGTAAATTGCACATTGTACATTATATTGTATAGTGGCAAATTTCAGACAACACTGTCTCAACAAACGTCTTAGACTATAGCCATATTCATTTTCGTTTTACTTCCCATGTGTGTATGACAGAATATCCAGCAAAAGCTCATAACTAAATTATAATCTGTCCCAGCTGCCAGACCTCGTGGAGAACAACCCCATGGTGGCGATCTCAGTGCTGTTGAAGCTGATCCACTCGCAGCACATCACCGAGTACTTCTCCGTCCTCGTCAACATGGAGATGTCTCTGCACTCCATGGAAGTCGTTAACAGGTAATCACCATAATGTTGCCAGTGCCAGTTGCCAGTTACTAAATGTAAACTGGGGTAAATAGAAAATATCACAAAAATATTAGTCGAGACTAAGACAAAGACTAAATATTCCGAAGTAAATCAAAGCCATTCCAACACCAAATCAAAAAAAAAACATTGCATTAAGCCTATACACATCGTAAAATGTATTGCTTAGTTCATGTACTAAGAAGTTAGAACTAATAAGAATTAATTCAGTTCACAGTACTAGCATAGACTTTTGTTGCTAAGATATATTTGTTAATTTAAGAAAAACAGGTTGCCAGGTTACTGATATACTATAGGTTACTGATATACACAGGTAGCCCTATCTCCTATCTCAGATAGGTTATTGAACCTGGCTGCCAGTCTTCCGGCTATCATACCTTCTGGACCGGAATATGATAAACATAATATTATTATCGTGATAGGAGTAGATTTCTACAAATAGGTGCATAGCACTATATCGCCTTATATTGGACTTGTTGGTAATTAATCTTGTAACTTATGCTCGTCTACTAAAAGTTGACAGGCGCGGAGGCATATGGTCTATTCTACACCCGGACCTGGACCAAACACATTCATATATGCCTGGAACATTGATTTGGACATTTGTTATTATAGGTTGACCACATCAGTGGACCTTCCAGTGGAGTTCGTCCACTTGTACATAAGCAACTGTATATCGACATGCGAGACGATCCGCGACCGGTACATGCAGAACCGGCTCGTGCGGCTCGTGTGCGTGTTCCTGCAGTCCCTCATACGGAACAAGATCATCAACGTCAAGGTCAGTTCAATCATACGCTGTTGTAAACATTGACCTCTAAGTATATGGACATGAAACACCTACGAAAAAAGCCTGCCGTCGGCTACTAATTATGGCTGACATTTTGACATTATAAGGCTGTCAAGAAAAAGCAGAGTACCGATATCGATACATGATCTATTAGTCACGATTGATAGTTAAGTTTAGGCAAATAGATAAGAATTATTATTTACCCACCAAAAAAAAAACGCAACTATCACCTTATTTACTTTGTGCTACTCAATTGGCTTATACCTAACTAGGGAAATGTAATTAAACGAAAGAAAGAATATTTGTTTACTTTTCGCGAGCACGTTTCTTTTACATTGTGGCTTACGAATATGTTTATTCTTTATATAAGTTAACTCTTTATATTTATTACGAGATTCATTATCATTACAAAAAAAATGATCAGATTACATTCAAACCACTTTCTTTACTTTTAGTGAGCACTTGAAAGAATTCTTATTAAGCAATACTGTGATTGATATTTTCAGTGGCAATGGTATATTCTTATCTTGTCCAAATATTTTTTTCTGGGAACGTAAAATAAAATATCGACAATTGTAATAGTATGCTTCACTATAAAAATTGAACACTAAATATGGATTCTTGGCTAACATCAGAACTGTCATGACGTCACTTTAAATCGACGCCAAAATGAGCATAGACAAAAATATCGTTATCTCTTTCGGCGTACATAATATCAACATTTGTTAAAAGAGACAAAGAGATTTTGTTAAGTTATATGTCGATTCCAACGGTATTTATACAACTAAATTTGCTATAGAACATTGTTTCACTTCTTTATATATTCCTATTTCTATGGATGTACATAACACAACCTTAATATGCACATATAATTCTACTATACTACATAGCATCTACCGCTACATCCTTCTCGACACATTATTTTACTGTACTACATTGTACTCTGTACAACATTCTACTACACTACACAGTACCTTTTTGAACAACACACTGTTCTACTGCACTACAAGTTAGTTCTACTACAAAACGCAACATTTACTGCTACACAGCATCATTTAGAGCTACACAAAATTCTACTACATTACATAGCATCTACGGCACAATACAGCGTCCTTCTTAACGACATACACAGTATTCTACCTACGTTGTACACTACTGTACAGTACTACTATTTAAATTATGCGCTTCGGCTTTACACTTTTTACACTTTATACATTTATTTTTAAATTGGCGGACCTAACCTTAATGATAAAGCGAAGTTATTAATTATGTAATAACAACTCTATACAACGACGAATATACTCTTGACGAATATAGCCGAAGCGCATAATTTAAATAGTACAACTACTACACTGCACAGCATTCCTACACAGAAATAATCATAATGATCATTTATTGCAGGAAACAGGGTGGTTACATTGAGATGTTACAAAAACGATAGTTCAATCCTATTTCACCATTTTCATGGCATGCAATCACCATTTTAAAATTTTGTTTAAGTTACAAGAAGAAAATAAAGAATTACCAAGTGCGTCATATGAGAGTCTTCCTGGTATATCATAGTTAAGCGGAAGTAGATAATTAACAGGTCGTCCACATCATACACCAATTTTTTATCCAAAAATCTATTATTCCACAAAATCGGCGAATCGTCGCAAAGCTCTACTACTAAGTGATGGTCGCGGTGTTAGTGATAAAAATGACCTTCGGCACTGCTAGTTAGTGACATCGGTCTCATTCTACCTTTGTTCGATAAGCCTTATAATGAGTTTTTGTTGCAGGAACTCTTTATAGAAGTGGAAGCATTCTGTGTTGAATTCAGTCGGAT
>NJDD01000649.1:291971-312102 GCA_002245505.1 Calephelis nemesis
ACATCAAGTATTCGCCGTTTTTATGGTTGTCGAACTGGACAACGAACCAAGCCAAGCATGAAGCTAAACATTGCTATGAACATTTTTATAAGCATTCTAGTGAATGCTCTAGTCGATGGTTGTTAAAAAATATTCTTCACACTGATGTCGGACTTGATGGTCCCATGTGCTGCATTTATATTCATAGGTAATTCTCACTATGTGACAAAAAAGAAACAGAGCGGGGTGCGGGGAGGGACGTCTCAGAGAGTTGGGGCGAGGAACAATGATCGAAGCTTAGCTCGGCGAAAAGCTCGAAGCAATGCTCGCTAGAACGCTTAATAGAATGCTTGCTAAAATATTCTCCTTATTTTTCTGTGATCTAACATTCGCACAAATGCACATTAAAAGTGATTGCTCAAGTCTATCAGCACCTTAAGACAAATCAAATTAGTTAGGATAAAACTTGTGAAATTTTTGATCAACATATTACAAGGAATAGATTTCACATTTATAAAAATAATGCATACAAACTATTTTAACAGCACTAAACATGTTTTGCATCCTTCTAGTTTTAGGCTAAAAGAGATAACTTAAAATTAGTTTAGTAAATATACTGCAGAATTACCACCAATGGAAAATACTGAGTTCATGACAATAGTCTGAGTCAATAATGTAGTAGTGCAAATCTGTGTAGATTGTTATCACACCTCTTATTTGTTAATACCCTTTGAATATAGTCTAGTAGCATATTGAGCTCTTTTCACTTGTCATCATCTTAAGATTCTGGGCTCATCACGGGCTATATGCTTTTTCTTTTGTAAGTAAGAGTAATGCTTGATTGCTAATCCAGGTTTGCTTATATTGTTTAGATGGTTTTACAACTTGCAATCTGCTGATGATTATATTTGAATCCTTGTAGTGCACTCATATCGGTTTTTATCTCCAGGTGTCATCTACAGATGGTATCTACACCCCTCGACACGCAGCTCTCAAAGTGGGCATCCCACAAGATGTACCAGCACTTGGAATCAACAGGCTTTGTGGATCCGGGTTCCAATCAATTGTTAACAGTGCCCAGGTAACAATTGCATCATTTTAGGTTAAAACCATGAATTCATTCCAACAACAAAATTATCCAGATAGCCAGATTAACCAGAGTAGTGCAAAAAAACATAAGAATCTGATATAGATAAAAAGACGAAAAGGAAGAAATATGGCAATGACTGATTAAAATATTAATGATGAAAAAACTAAATTTAACTTTTTAGTTGAGATCAAATTTTAGATTGGCAGGAGTTTTTTCCCTACAGTTTACTTTAGAAGGTGACATTGGAAGGCCGTTGATAAGGACAGACCATATTTTTAGAGAGTTATCTAAATAACTGAGCTCATGAAAACTTTCGAAGGTAATTAATCAGCTTCAGTAAAAAGTTAAAACAAAAATTAATTTAATAACACCAGGCCTTATTTTACTACATTTTAGTCGATTATTTATGATATTTGAAGACAAACAAGCAGAAGGATTTCCTGATGGTAAGAAATTCACACCGCCTAGAGAAACCAAAGGTGGAATAGTGCGTTGCCAATCTGAGGGATGTTAGGCCTCGACTGGAAGTCACGGGTTAAAACTAGTTACGAATACTTAAGAGTAATTATAGTGATCCTTTTCCAATAAAAATAGAATAGAAAAAAAGACTGTTCAAACACTTATCTCGGCGTGCGAGCGTGTGTGGGTCTGTGCCTGCGTGCGTGCGTGTTTGTGTGTGTGTGCGCGCGTGCGTGTTAGTGTGCGTGTGCGCGCGTGTGTGTGTGCGTGCGCGTTTGTGTGTGTGTCGGTGTGTTGCACCATAACTTTTGAACCGACCGATTCCATGTAGATTTTGTCGGGTGTTATTGAAAATATTAAATTATAATGTTATGAGAAGTTAGATAATAACACACGTTTTTTTACACACGCAAATTGAGACGTACTTATGTGTCATTAAAATTATTCTTTAATAGGACATTATGACTGGAGCCGCAAAAATATCTTTAGCTGGGGGTGTAGAAAACATGTCTCAGGCGCCTTTCGCAGTTCGGAATATCAGATTCGGTACCGCACTTGGTACCAACTACGCTTTTGAAGACACTTTGTGGGCTGGCCTTACTGATTCATACTGTGGCCTGCCCATGGGCATGACAGCAGAAAAACTTGGGGAGAAATATGGCATCACCAGGGATGAGGTGGATAACTTCGCGTTGAGGTCTCAGCAGAGGTGGAAAGCAGGTTTGTAGCACTTTATATTTAAGGCCTTTAAATACATAAGTCAAATCCGTTTGTTTAATTCACTTTTACAAAAAACACATCCTGTAAGTCAGCTTTAAAGACAATCTCCTACATAGAATTGATTTCAACAGCAAATGACGCTGGTGTATTCAAAGCTGAGATCGAACCAGTGTCCCTCAAGATCAAGAAGAAGGATGTCAAAGTAGAGGTAGACGAACACCCTCGTCCGCAGACCACGTTGGAAGGTCTGAAGAAGTTGCCGCCAGTTTTCAAGAAGGACGGACTAGTCACTGCTGGCACGGCTTCTGTAAGTTCATCTTATGTTTTTTTAACTGCCGGTTATTAGTAGAATTTTAAATATGACAGTTGAACAAAAAATAAATTTATTTTGACTCAATAGATAACGTTCTAAATTTGAATTTGAAAAGATTTTGTTCAAGTTTTAAAGCAACAATCGTTCTTCTTTTATTTGCATGCCTGAGCCTTTACCATGAGTTGCTTAGATAGATTACGCTTGCTATAGATTACGTCCAGTGAATTGCGTACCGAAATCTAGCGTTTTTGGTTTAAAATGTAGTTTTCTTAGTTACCAGTCGATGTTCAAAGTTTTCGTACAAATAACTTACAGAGTTGCTAGCGAATATAGCGCCGTAAATTCTTGGTAAGGACTCTGTTTTTACTTCTAGAATTTTTGTCTGAATTCAAGTCGGCGAAATTAGAAATATTTTCTGATAAGTAGTGAACATTCCGACACGTTATATACTTTACGGACACTATTACGTTTTCGTGAATAAAAGGATAGCGCACATTTGGACGGGGCGCATACATTTTGTATTGAGAAACGCACACTATGCCACATCACATAGCTGCGTATTTTACGCGGCACTTTGCTCCGCTTGTAAGGAGATATTAATAATGTGAACAGTGCTAATGACATATTTACGCTAAAATTTTGTTCGATAACTGCCAGAGGCGCCACTTTTCATACTTGACAATTTTAAAATAGAATTGCCACTCTTTTTTTATACTCTTCCCTTTGGTACTGAGCAACAAAACTGCCAATGCGATGCGTCCCGGGCCCGCCCCGGCTCGCTTGAGTGTGCTTTGGTATGCAATGCGCCCCGATTCGATTGCTTCGCTCCACCCAAATGTGCGCTATCCATGAAACCCCTAGTTTTTACCATGTGGGTTAAAGAAGCAACCGGTAGACTTGTGTATAAAATTATAAGTGATACGTAGAACGGTACAAGTGTTTCTACATTTTAAAATATGTATATTTAAATTTTTTGGACTTGACTGCATGAGGTCTCGGGTTCGAATCCCGGGTCGGCCAACAAACAGAAAATTGGATTTTTCCAATTTTCTAATAAAAAAAATGTTGGTCAGGATTGGAAATGTGCCCGATTGGCGATAGGCTTGCCACCTATCACATTATGGGACTTAGTATCTTCGGCTAGTCGTGGGTGCTCTAGTTGTGCCTCTGCCTACCTCTTCGGGGATATGGGCGTGAAGATACTCTTTTTTTTTAATATTTTATTAAGTGTCAGCGAAGGAAAATAATATTAAATACACAATTATACTACTTGATTACGAACTCGGTGTCCTATCTATGACATATCTGTAGGTACTATTTGTATGAACTTGAATACTGTTGTCGACCGTTCAAATGTTCCAAGTTAACCTTGACAGTGGTTGTTATCAGCCATCTATCTTTTATCATAATACCTCTAAGCTTAAAATATTTGAGCACAAGTATGGAGCTATTTTGTACTATCTTCTATACTTATAAAATGACATGTCCTGACTGATTCAGTGTCGCCGAGCAAATGCTGTTAGAGTTAGAGACATGAAATTTTTTGAGTAGGGTCGTTTCATTGAGTAGACACCTATAAGGACGGAATTTTGGAAATTCTACCCCTAAAGGGGTAAAATAGGGGTTGCAAGTTTGTATGGAAGACCGTCATTTTTTTAAGTTAAAAATATGAAACTCTTATTTTTGGGCTACCTATTAAAAATGAGTAGATGCATTTCTAGAAATTCTACCCTTAAGGGGGGTGAAATGGGGGTTGAAAGTTTGTGTGGAATTCCTTATTAATGGGCTTTAATCAGTAAATATTTTAACTGTCACGCGAGCAAAGATTGCTAACAGCTAGTATATCTGTAAAGAGACTTCTGTCTCCCTGCAACGCAATAACACAGGTTGCATTTACAACAAGACTACGGGTGGTAAAGTGCTGTGTAGCAAATGTCATAGGGTCCACGGTTTACCTATTCCTAACGCCATATTGACTGTCTTATTCTGGGTCGGAGGGTAGGGTGTAGTGTAAACAGCAGAACTGCACAATAGGCTTAACACCCCAGCCACACGACAGTGACGCACCTATAACATCTATGGTGTCTATGAGCCACGGTTGTCTGTTACTATCAGTACCTCCGTGGGCTTGTTCGCTGATCACATAAAGAAATTATTGTCAAGTCGGTTTAAGGACGATAGTTTTACGTGATGATGCCATATAGAAACATTGATTAAAAAATGCTAGCTCTGACGTGACGTGAGAAGAGAGTTATACCTATGGTGTACAAGCCGACGTCGCTTGGATTGGACTTGGACTTTCGCTTTTTTTATGATATTGGAAGGCAAACAAACTGACGTATTTCCTGATGGTAAGAAATTCTAGCTGCCTAGAGACACCAAAGGTTATAATGGTGTGTTGCCAACCTGAGGTCGAGATGTTAGACTTCGAGCAAAAATAAGTTTACCGACTACCTTACCCTCCGAACCGAAACATGTCAACGGCAAGCACTGACGTTATGGCGGCAGGAACAGGTAAGGCGGTGGAACCAAACCGGGCGAGTTGCTGCGAAACTCTACCACCTAGTAGGATGTCACGTTGTTAGTGACGGTAAGCCTGTACTCGCCTTTTACGAGCTGCCTGGCAGGAAGTCAGATGATCTATCCTACAAAGAAGCCCGGACCAACAAGGGGTAAAACTGGGGGTTGCTTGTTCTCAGCTCTCGTTTGCAAGCTCAGGTATAAGCGTGACGTGACACTTTTTAACTGTTCTTAAAAAAAAGGAAGTTCTCAACCCGACGTGTGTTAATTTTTTTATTTTTTGTATGTTTCACCAAGTTTTACCAAGAGCCGACGATGGCTATTTGCCATTAACATCACGAATAACATCACGTTTAAAAACTTGACGTGCTTTGTGTTATATGTTTTTATTAATCCACGTATTATGAAACCATTTAATAGATCCATCCGTCCATCCATCCAGCGATCCATGGATGGTAACAACCATTAACACCTTATTGTTTGTTTTGATTATCTGTTAAAATATCCAGGGTATCAGCGACGGTGCTGGAGCTCTAGTGCTTGCGAGTGAGGAAGCAGCCAAGAACCTCAAACCACTTGCGCGGCTGGTTGGCTGGTCCTATGTTGGAGTGGAGCCCAGCATTATGGGTGTGGGTCCCGTGCCCGCCATACAGAACTTACTCAAGGTTACCGGTTTGTCACTCAACGACATTGACTTGATTGAGGTAAGGAATCTGTGGTTCGGTATCTAAATAATCTCGTAGCCGATCTCATCACTCCTTCCTATTTCTTTATTAAAGCTAAGAAGACTATCGGCATAGGATAAGTAATAACGCACAGAAGATTCACCTTTTTAACATAATGCAAGTTTAGGTATTAAAAATCGTACAGTAGGAACAAAAATAGTCATGAAGATATAAATGGTTGGCAACTTGGGTTCAGGCACCAATTTTTTTTATGGTATTACATGGCATCAATCAAGAAGTCGACAGTCAAATACGAACCATAGCTCTGTAATTTCTATAAATATCGCGAGTTGATAATACCTAAACCTGTATAGTGACTTCGCCTGCTATAAGCATTAGGTAGTCGAGTTTTTTTTTTTATATAAGAGGAGGCAAACGAGCAAGTGGGTCACCTGATGGAAAGTGATCACCGCTGCCCACGGGCATCCGCAACACCAGGAGTATCACAAATGCGTTGCCGACCTTTAAGGAATGAGTACGCTCTTTTCTTGAAGGTCCCCAAGTCATAAAATTGTTTGGGAATACCGCCCTCGGTAACTGATTCCACAAAGATGTTGTGCGAGGTAAGAAATGTCTTCGGAATCGCACAGTTGTAGATCGCCACGTATCAAGATGGTGGGCATGATACTTTAAACTCTGTCGCGAAGTCCGAAGGTGGAAATCAGCGGCTGGAATTAAGCCAAATAACTCCTCAGAACATTCCCCATGATAGATGCGGTAGAAAACATTGAGGGACCCAACATCTCTACGCAGAGCCAAGGGATCAAGCCGATTGGTAATTGCCCGGTCATTGACAATAATTCGAATTGCTCTACGTTGAATGCGGTCAAACGGAAGGAGCTGATACTCTGGAGCCCCTGCCCAGAGTTGAGAACAGAACTCCATATGAGGCCGAATTTGCGCTTTATATAGTTGTAAGCGCTGGGTCGGCTTGAAATACTGTCTCGCTTTACTGAGCACACCAAGTTTTTTTGAGGCTATTTTAGCCTTCTCCTCCAGATGACCACGAAATTGAACATTACTCGAAATGTCAACGCCGAGTATACCAATGCTGGCTGTGGCAGTAAGGGAAACGCTCTCAAATCGAGGAGATGCGACGAAGGGAATCTTTTTAGCGGAAAACGCGCAAACTTGTGTCTTACTAGGGTTAAATTGCACTAGATTTTGCTGACCCCAAATCGAAATTTCAGACTGGAGATTGTCAATTTCAGACACAAGTTGGTTCCGGCTCTCAATAACATGACCCCGAGATATATTATGACAGCCAAAGTATAAGGCTTACACAGTAGTGTCATCTGCATAGCAATGAGTTGAGACAAAAAGGTTGTCTGGTAGAGATCGCTTTTTTTGGCGATAAGACCGCCTTTTGTGTACTATAAACTATAATAATATCCTCTTGTTAATACTAAATTGTACCATTTTGTAATAAGTTTAATTGTGCACAATAAAGAGTTCATTTATTCATTCTCACGCCCATCACGGGATGAATTATATTTTGATTTTCTTTACCTTGCAGGCTCAGAACTGTCATTCTTGTCCTTATGAGAAGTTTTATCTCCATTTGCAGTGTCGTTTATAGAGTGGCATATTTAAAAATCTAAATATTTACAACGAGTGGTATTTTTCCGTTTTTGTTATTTATTTATCTTATATTATAAATATTTGTAAAAAAAACATTTACGTTATATAAAATGTGTTTAAAATGTTTCAATGAATGTGAAGGTCAAAATAACATAATTTGTTATTCTCGTTCGATCACATCTTCAACGCCTTGTCCAATGGCAGCGTGCGACGAACAATTCATTATTCGTATTGATTCTGTTTTTTGTATATGATAATTAATTGTCACCGAATTTTAAAATTATGTGAATAATTGCGAACGAGATGTACTAAATAAACGATTAAGCATACGGTTACGGAATAGTTCGTTCTAGTTCTGTAAACTGAATTAATACTTATTAGTTTATAGTACATTAACTAAGCAAGCCTTGCTCCAAAAACCATCACTAATCAATAATATTTCTCCGCAGATCAACGAAGCATTTGCAGCCCAAACCCTAGCGTGTGTGAAGGCATTACAGCTGGACATGGAGAAGCTGAACGTGAACGGTGGAGCCACGGCGCTGGGACACCCACTGGCCGCCTCCGGCTCCAGAATCACGGCGCATCTGGTGCATGAGCTCAGGTAATATATTACGGTTTGCTGTAAGAGTAGTTGCTGTATGTCCCATCGTCGGCGTTGTAAACACTCGTAACGTCACACACATGTAGCATGCTATTGGTTGGATTTCAATGTTAAGACAGTGTTTAGTTAAACATGCGTTTATTTTTTTGTGGTTAGGCTGTAACTGTAGAGGTATATACACTTGTATAAATTCTGTTGTTCTGTTCCCACCAGACGTCGTGGATTGAAACGTGCGATCGGTTCCGCCTGCATCGGTGGGGGGCAGGGCATCGCCGTCATGGTGGAAGCTGTCTAGTGACCTACACAATAGTTTTTGTATGGAACGTCTATCTATGCTACTTCTCACCTAGGATAATGAGACTACAAAGAACATCATCCGAGTATCACTACATAGTACATAGTATGAAACAAAATGGCTTTCTGCTGTATGTCCCTATGTACGCTTAGATCTTTTAAACTACTCAACGAATTCTGATGCGGTTTTTTTTTATAAGTAAAGTGATTCAAGGGTTACGTTTATATGTATAATAATAACATAGAGGTTTGTCCATCCGTGCGAAGCTGGGACGTACTGCTAGTCCAATATAAAAAATAAGTTAAAACTTTGTTCGGAAATCATACAAAATAATAATCGCCTCAACATATGCATATTTTTTGTCCCTTGCAATGTAAAAAGATAACATCAAGTCCCAAATTTCAACATCTAGCCTAGCTTTCTCCATATTCATAACTCTTTTCATATAAACACGCCGGTTTCGGAGACTCTTGACACTACCATCGCATGATTCGATGTAGTCTCTCTCCTGGACTTGTTAGATTAGTAAAACTTTTTTTTATTTCTATTAAATTGCATCACAAAACGTATATTATGTTGTATCAAAAATTGTATTATAAAGTATTTATTTTATGTTCCTTAGTAAGTGTAACGAAAATGTATCTGATTTACAAGAAAAATTTCGTCATAAGTATATTTTATTTTACACTATATAAATCCTTACGCTTTTTAAATGATATTTACTCATAGATTTTCTTTTAAAATGTTGACACTGCTGGTAAAAAAAAACTACATTATTTTGTCTTCCTCTTTTTTTTAGATTTATACAATAAAGAAATAAATATTTTGTAAATGTTATCTAATTCTTGTAATGTACAGGGTTGTAATAATATTTCACTTTTCGACTGTAACAGTATAATAGTGTATATACAGTAATAGATCAAATTATATTAAATATAGATTTTGTTATATTGTTAACAATAAGATTCCCCTTAATTTACGTAAAGTCAGATAAATCTAAATATTTTATTTTATCAAAAATAATTTAATTTTTTTAAGCTATGGAGTTCAAACTACAAGCATTAAAAAGATTTGAGCAGTGACATCGTACCTCTTAATTTAAAATTTACATTTTTCTTGAGATTGCAAACGCTTTGAGAAAATGTAAAATAAGAAATATTTTGAAATGTTATTCTGAAAATTTCCAGATAGAATATAGTCTTTTGAAAGTCAACTATATTTACAAAATGTTACTATATGTGTAATAAGAAGTCAAGAACTATACATCATTGAATTTATTTATTCTATGAATATTTGTATAGTGTAATTTATCATGTTTTAAACTAATTCAATCCACTAAGTACTGCCTAAGTAAAATATAAAATTTATTTTACAACTATTTTGTAAGTAATTAAGTATGTGAATATTTTGAGATCTGTATTTTAAAAATATATATCTTTTTTAAAAATTGTTTTATTTATCTTATAATGAATGCCCGAAACCTTTCTTATATAAAAAATTTTATAGTTGGCATTTGGCACGACTTGGTCGAAAATTACCTACAGGAATGGAGTAGATTTCGGTAAGGATTGTCAGATATATCTTTGAATGAAATGAAACGAAAATTATTTCTTTTCAGACTATATATAGGATATACAAAATACGTACACTTTACATTTAAAACCTCTGTTTTTGCCCGTTGAAAATACTATTTCCATGACACGCGATAAACTAACTAACTTCTGATTAAAACATAAATTAAAAAAAAAAATGCTTGGTATGTAATGTATACAATTTGATTTTTAATGGCATTAATAAAAACATTTTAGTTTTAACACTTGCAACCCTTTAACTCTATTGTTAATTCCATGTTAGCGATGTCATATCGTGTATTTATATTATTACCTTACGCACACACACCAAAAAGTTCCCTAAGGATAGCACCCACTGTTGACGGGGCGGAGCGTGTCTTGTCGGGGCGCAAAGCATTGCAAAATCCACTGAGGCGGGACGGGCCGCATCGCATTGGCGGATTTCTGTTACTCAGCACCAAAGAGTAGAGCAAAAAAATAGAGAGGCTTCAAGTATGGAAAGTGGCGCCCTTTTGTAGTTGTCATACGAAACTTAAAAGTTAAAATTCTTTAGTTATTTTATGTTAAAATTCACATTAATGATATCGTGATCTTTGGTGAATAGGTGGCATCGGGGAATGCGCGCGGTATGCCTCGCGAAAAACGCTGCAGAAAAATCCGTGCCCTTGCGGACAAAGTGTATGAAAGCAATCTAGCGGATTATTACTAGATTTTTTTGTCACGGCCTGTTCAAATGGGTGCTATCCTCTCTTCTTATTCTGTGTTCACTCTTCACTTTTTCGTTATCAATTATGTGTGATGGGTCCGTGTATCCTTTTTTCTGATGTGAGTCTAAAACAAAAAAAGTCTGCTTATTTTTTCTAAATATGTACCCATACTAAAAACAGTTCGTCTTGTTTCTGTTCTTATCTGTTTCTTATTCCTAATTTCGTAACTTTATAGGTACGTTATTTGAAGGACTTGAAATAAATCAAACTAACCTACTCGCAAAAGTCATACTGTATTAAAATTTGTCAAGTAAAAGCAGTCTTTCTAATATTAGGTTTATGGTCTTCAATTTTCTCCAAAGCAAATTTATTATTTATTCCCTATACTAAAACCTACAAAAGTGTAAAATAATATTTTTTATCACGAGGCAAGCATATATCTAAGCACTTATAAAGTCGCTATATAAATAGAAATAAGATAAAAACACTTATCAAAACTTGTTTACTATACCAAACTGTCGACGGTCAGGGTTTTATCACATTACAACATGGCACGTGCGCTCAAAGGTGAGTTTTTATGATCTAACTACTACTTTAAATTTGTTATTCGTATCTAATTAATATTCAATTTCATTTAAATTAAAAAATAAATAAATCTAGATACTTTTCTATATATTAAAGTTGAGTGATAATTTAAAAGCCTTTTATAAATAAACAGGTATTTTCGTCTTAGTCATCGGTCAAATTTAATATGCGGCCGGTACAACCTATGTTCACAACTGTACTAATACCTTTTTTTTTACTTTACTCTTTGACTAATACATATTACATTAATAAGGTACGAATACGAGTTTTGAGTCGAAAGTCAAAACTCTTCTGGCTTGAAAATGAATCTGCATGCGTTATCATCAATTCAGCATTTAGTTAAATGTTAATAAGAATGAGCAAAATAAACTTTATTAAATTTAATTTTGTTTTTGTAGACATATTGGTGGTTGGCGCCAAAAGGACGCCATTTTGCAAACATGGCGGATATCTTCGAGAGTTGCCAGCTTCACATGCATTTGCGGCTGCGGCAAAAGATGCTTTGAGTTCAGCCAATGTAAATTCAGCTTTAGTAGATACAACGATTGTCGGTAATGCTAATTATGTAAGTAGATGAAGTAAATTAGCCAATATACAATAATTAACACTATATTTAAAATATTTCAAAGACATAAACATAATTAACTTGATTTTATACACTAGGCAATAAAAGTATTATTTTCTTTCCTCATTTCCCTTTATTTGTAGCTTAGCCAGTGTGATGGAGGCAAAACACCGCGATATTGCGGAATATATTCAGGAGTTCCAATTGAGAAACCTGCCCTAGGGGTTAATAAGGCGTGCGGGTCTGGTTTACAGGCTGTTGTATCCAGTGCAGTGGTGAGAAATTGGTATAATAAATATCTGTTCGTTAAAGTCTCTTATATATAATAACGTTTTTTTGACTCTACCGTTTAAAACGGTACGCGACAATCGTAAAAATTTATATCATCTACTTATATCGGATATCATTTCAGGCCATTCTTTTCCGAAATGTCTGAGTGTAGGTTTTATTTATTTTTATGATATTGGAAGGCAATCAAGTAGACGGATTTCCTGATGGTAATAAATTCACGCCGCCTAGAGACACCAAAGGTGGTAATGGTGCGTTGTCAACCTAAGGCCGGGATGTTAGGCCTCGAGCAAAAGTAAATGTATCTTCTACCTTATTCTCCGAACCGGAACACGTCAACGGGAAATGGTGACGTTATGGTGGCAGGAATAGATTAATCGCTGCGAAACTCACCCACCTGTGCAGATGTTACGGTGTTAGTGACATAAGCCTATGCTCGCCTTTTACGAGCTGCCTGGCAGGAAGGCAGATGGTCTATTCTGCAAAATAATGAGCCCGGACCAACACGGGGTAATAGAAAAACCACCGACACTCGACACAATTTATTAATTTCAGTTGTACTTTCCATAATATATTTTTGGCTAGCTGAAATACCTTTACCACTACCGGTTGGCTAAAACATATTAGTAAAAAATATATTGTAGAAATTGTACTTTCCACAATTGTGAAATTATTAAATTGTGTCCAGAATGGACTTCACCCAACATCGACGTTAAGAAGTTGACAAATTTACACACACTCGAGCAAATTTAATTACTGAATAAAAATAACAGCACATACTACTTATCTCAAGCAAACTTGCTTCATACATGTAGAAAGACTGAGCCTTTCCCTTTTTGTCGGAAGCTGTCCATAATCTTCGACGATTTTTTATATATTTTTGACTCGTTATTTTTGAACCAGTTTCTGTTGTGGAATCTTAATTTATTTAGTTCGGAGTCCATCTGAACTAATGTTTATATAATAGTTGTTTACTAACAGGAAATTCTTACTGGTTCAGCCAAAATATGCCTAACTGGTGGCACAGAAATTATGTCTGCTCTGCCATTTTTGGTGCGCAACTTGCGATTTGGAACAGCTTTAGGAGGTCGATACTTAATGGAGGATCATATCAAAAACCAGTTTCTAGATAGTCACTGTGGTATGACTTTGGAAGAGATCGCTGAAGATATTGCCAATAGATATAGTATACGAAGGGATGCGGCAGATAAATTTGCGTTTGACAGTTATATAAGGTGGAAAACAGGTATTTTTACTCAGCTTTTTCTTATTTCGCGTCAATTTTTGATGTTTGTATGAAAGTTTTTTTTTATTTTTTTTATTTTAGCTCAAAAGGATAATGTATTTAACGATGAATTATTAGTATTGAAAGTGACTTTGAAGAAAAAAGAGATTACAGTTGATTTAGACCAGCTAAATGAATACGAAACGATTGAACAAATTGCCACCGCCCCTCCAACGATAGAGGGTGGTACCATTGTCACTCCTCTAAACTCATCAGTACGTATTTGTATAAATTATAGAAACACAAACAAAGCACACTTCTAAGATATATCTGTAAGATACCCCTTCTAAGAAACCCCTTTAGACACTAAAGAGACAACCAACCTGATGTTAAATCGCAGGCTTCCTTACCCTGCAAACTAGTAACTACACGATAATGCCAAGCACACACGTTTTGGCGACAGGAGTATGTAAGGCTGTGCTACCCATCCGGACGAGTTTCTTACTCGTTTTCACAGATGACATGGTTAAGGCAATCTGGGACCAATAAGGTGTCAAATATTTTATGCCAAAAATGTATATCATTGCTGCCTAACTGTAAAAGGAAAATATTTTACGTGGAGTATAGTTATAGTGCCATGACATCATATAGTAGATTTACTGTTTTTGCCCACCCTGTTTTGCACACCATGGGACCATATCAAATATTGATTATGGCGTCATATACAGGGTTACATTTAAGTACCAGTCAAATTATGAAAATCGGTTCATACTTAACAGATAAAACTTTCTATCTATAAAATAAATATAAATTATTATTTTTAACATCACTCCGATACAAAAATACAGAACGCATGGATGTAACGTAAACAATGGATTCAGCTCATTTCCTCTAACTGCAATAGCATGTGCATACTGTTATTTTATACTAGGTATGGCATAGGATGAAAACATAGAAATAACATTAAAATTTCGCGATAATATTTAAGTCTCACTTAAATTTCAGCGTTTAATTTCGTTAGATTTAAATTTAACCTGTTCTTAAAATCTGTGATATCCTGCCGCTGCATACCGATCCCTTTTTACTTAACATGAGCAAATTTAAGACGTTCGCCGATTTTCGGGAGTCTGCAATCACTTTTTGATTTCTAGATCCGTGTCTGGAGCATTTAAGTATTTGCTGCATGCATTTTGTATTGTAAAGAAATGATAACCACTTAACTACTTTAGTGAAACCTCTAGGGTGCAGCAGATGGCGCAGCAGCTTTAGTAATAGCAGATGCAGAGTCTGTGCAGAAACACAAACTGACTCCGTTATCGAGGGTCGTGGGTTGGGCGCTTGTCGGGCTTGATCCCCGGGACACCGGCCTCGGAGCTGCAGCTGCTGTGGGAAAATTGCTGAAGACTCTTGGCACTACAGCTGAGAGTATAGATTTGTTTGAGGTAGAAAAATACTTATTCCCCGTGTTGGTCTGAGCCCTTTATTTAAAGGAGTCATCTACTGCTTTCCTGGTAGTTCGAATTAAATGAACATAGGTTAAATAGTAATTAACAAAATCATTGATGGCAGAGTTCTGTGTAGCAACCTGCCCAGGTAAGAATCCACCACCTATTCCTGCCGTCATAATGATTTTTGGCACTGTCGTTTGACCAGTCTGGAAGATAGAGTAGCTTTCAAATAAAACTCTGACCACAAGACAGCGATGCATCTATAACATCTGTGGTGTATATAGCTCGCATTTGACTTTAATCAGGAAAGCTGGCTGGCGTATGCTGTTTTAATCCTTAAAAATAATCAATGATAAGAGAAGGTTCTGAGAAGGTGTACATCTGTGTTGCTCATCCTAGCCCTCCTGTATATAGTACTTACTGAATGATCTTCATCCACAGATAAATGAAACATTTGCATCTCAAACCCTGGCTACAATAGAGACCCTCAAGTTGGATAGGAATAAGGTGAATGTGAACGGAGGTGCCTTGGCCCTGGGGAACCCTATAGCAGCCACTGGTGCTAGGATGGCGGTACACCTAGTACACCTTATGAGGTACGCTTACACTACAAAGCCTAAGGAGTATAATGACACAAAAGCTGGTGAAACTGATTAACTTTATTGCAGGATTATTTCTCTTTTGTTTGTAGGTGATCGAGTTTTGAAGCTATTTATGCAAATAACCTAAACTTAAACCATTAAAACGTCAGTGTCCTTCATTGTTAGGACAGTTAGGATGTAAGCCCGGTGAAAAAAAGGGTTGTTACAAGTGTGTCAGTGTGCCTGTCTGTGGCATTATAACTTCTAAACGAACGAACCGATTTTAATCCGGATGTTTTTGTTTGACATGTAACGTGTCTAGGCGGTTCTTATTTTCATTACGGATACTTTTGTCGGGGTTTATATTTTTATTATAATTTTTTGACATTTTCATTAAATGCATTATAACTTTTAAACTAATCAGTATTTTTGTATTTCAGACGAAAACATGCTAAAACTGGAATAGCTGCTTCCAGTTGTGGTGGTGGTCAAGGAATCGCTGTTATGTTTGAAAATTTATGAAGCAAATATTAGCAACTATATGTGAATTAAATATAACGTTTTAAGCTGTTTATACAGACTGACATTTATGTTAATTAAATATACTGTTTTACCCTGTTTATACAGGGTGACATTTAAAGGCCCAGTCAAATTTTGAGAGAAGGTTGGGAATCGATAACACTTTCATATACAAATTTTGAAACATTAAAAAAGGGTGCGTGTACTTATGTACGCGCGTGAGAAGTTAAACCTGCTTAAAAAAATAAATAAAATATCCGTAACGAAAAATATAAAAATCGTGCTTATATATAACTAAATGACACGTGTGAATGAATGAATGGATAGAAACATGTTTCTGAAGCAGGCAAATTCATGATGTTACTTTTATGTGACGCATATTAAAAATTTACTCTCATAATTTTTTCATAAAGAAGTATAACTTAAAAAAAAGTAAATCATATTTTTATCCGCCTCTAAATACAAAATACTTAATTATAACGTTATAATGTTGACGTCATGACTCAACTACGTTATAGCCGTGACTCCCTCCTGTTAAAATTTGACCGGTCTTTTGAAAGTAACCCTGTATATTATATATGAATATCCATACAAATTCATATGAAATTGTTAACTTTTGCTGTGTTGTTATTAATGTTATAAGATAGCGAACGGTAACTGCTAATCTACCAGCATGGAACACGACAACTGCACGCACTGACGCTACGTAGATTGGTTAATTTTGGGCTCCTTTAAGGAATGTAAGCCATATCAACTGCATATTGTTAAGAGAGAGAGAGAAAAAATAAGAAAATTTAAATATGAACCTATGGTCAGTGCGCCAGTGGGTTATTTTTTTTTATGATATTGGAGGCCAGGATGTCTGGAGCAAAAGTAATTAATTTTCATATCAATTTTTATTAACATAGTTATTCATAATTACAATATGTAACTATTTATTTCGACATAATTTTTGAAGACGTCATACAAATAAAAATAATTAAGGTAATAAAATGTCTGAGTATGAATGAAGGTGATGAAGGTACCGACATAAAACTGAATAATAATAATTTTTTTATTGTAAAAATTTTTTTAGCCTATATGTACCTACTACAAAAATTACTCTTTACATTTAAAATATAAATAACAAAGTCTAAAGCGTTTTATTTATAATTATTTTTATAAGTTACAACACTGACAACAAACCTGTAGAAAAGGTGTGCAAGATATATGCCAATATTTATGTACAGATGTAGATATGTATACCTATATGAGCATACATATTTTTATACATTTATGCCAATATATATCTACTTTAGCATATATATTTTATTATAATAATACAAGTTAAGGAAAAAAATATTTTTATTAAGCTATTTTATACTTCTAATATTGTTTAATTTTTTATAAGTATATCCCTGAGGATGTAAGTGCTTATTCTTTACAGAATGTCGGACAACGCCAAATGTTTATAGCTAATACTTGACATGGATAGTATTTACAGATATTTATTGTATGAAAATGAAGTGAAGAAACACTTTTCTTTCTTTAGGTTTTGGCCTTCACGATAGTATTTTCCCATTAGTCAAGTAGAAATTTGCATAAAATTTTATATCAATTTTGATTAATTATAATTAGTCATCAGTCATAAGTCGTCAGGAAGTCATGTCAGGCTCTTGGGTAAAGCGGTGGCCTTATTACTCAAGCTCATGTAATGAGATTTGGCGGCAACATGGAAATACACGATGCGCTAATTTCTTCAAGATAATTTCATTTGTGCACTTTCACCGAACAAAATTGGACATAATGCCACCAAAATTGACTAATTTCACTCAATATTAACACGAAATTCAATAATTATGAAAAAATTTCGACCATCTTTTCTCTCGATGGCGCCAAAACTTTCTCACCAAAAATACATTATTATTATTACAAAAATTACATTATATAATTCACTAGCCGTGCAACATGTCCATGTACCGCTTTATTTATTTATCATATTTTTCAAATTATTCAATAGTTATTTTGCTATTCATGGTTGAAGTTAATCCGAAATGCTACTTCAGGGGTCGACAATTAGTTTCGCTCGGGGTCCGTTTCAATAAATGAAATACGCGGTGTGCACAAAATTTTATAGGAAAACATACTTGTTATACAAATTTAATTCCGGAAAACACAAAGGTATTTTTTTGTATATATAAATGTGAAAAATATAATTATTTGTTGCGAGCTATCTGCCTGAAAGTTGGAGGTAGTCATCATTACCATAATCATCGCAAAAGAGCCAATAACTCCTCAACAAAAGTTCCTCTCGTTTGGTCCAAGTAGCGTACAAAAACAGCGCACATCCCCACCGCGATAATCAATGCTATTCGCAGTTCGGGAACTCTTTCTCTCTTTAAGTTTTTGCATTGACGTCGACAAAAAGCGGGGATACATTTTTTTAATTACGTACACCGTAGTGCAATTTGCTATGTTCTGGCGGGCCGCACAAAATTGGTCGGCGGTCCGGATGCGGACCGCGGTCCGCCATTTGGTGATCCCTGTACTACTTATATTTTTAAAGTCGGTCTAACAGCTCTCGAGCTATAAGTTTATTACAACCCGAATTTGTTTTTTATATACCTACATCTATGTGTGTAGTATGAAATGAAATCTTAAAGCATGTGTATGGTCTTTGAATACATAAAAAAAGGACAGGATTCTAGAGCTTATAAGTCTAAAATATTTCAACAATTAAAGAATTTGTAACATTTTGTGTAAAAACTTAAATGATAAGTTACTAACTGTCCCGGCGAACTTTGTTCCGCCTGTTCAGTTTCTGTGTGTAAATTAAAATGTTTTTCCTACTTTCCTTGCAGTTTTTTTCCTTTTTCTTAAACCTTCCCTTGACTTGAACAAATAATTCAAAACCAAAATTAGCCAAATCGGTTCAGCCATTCTCGAGTTTTAGCGAGACTAACGAACCGGATCCATCTTTAACTTTAGCTAGTTATGTTTTATTAAAATCGAGGAAGTAGGAACAGATTTATTGCAATCAGCTAAAGCGTAGGTACTTAAAAAAATATTTATTTACAAATAGAAACGCCAACTTCCTGAATTCAAACACCGTTGTCTATGGTTCTTGGGGATTGTGGTTTCAGACAGACAGACAGTTAGACAGCTTCCACCAGGACGGCGATGCCCTGCCCCCCACCGATGCAGGCGGAACCAATCGCACGCTTCAGTCCACGACGTCTGTAATTAAAATAACATTATGTAAGTATGTAGTATATATCTACTATTAGATCGATGTATGTCTAATTTTTTTGTAAGATAAATGTCCGGTTGTCAATAGGTTATCTATCCGCCTATCACATTACCGGTCTGTGTAGTATGTTTGACAAGTCGTGGGTGCGTTGATTGTAGCTTGCATCTCCACCTACCTCTTTGGGGATGCGGGCGTGACGATTCTTGCCTTAGCAACAAAACTCTAATAAGCCCTATAAAAGTAGATAAGTTACTGAAATTGACTGTAAAAGATAAAGCTAATCGATGATATCGATAGTAAAAATTATTGATATAAACAAGTCGACCGACGCGAGTGACAGAGTTCTGTGACAACCCTAATTGGTATTTGCTGCCTATTCTTCACGCCTTTGTTTAGAGAAAAAGAATTGCCAATGAATTTCACAGGGATGCCGCTTCACAGTCCGTTCATCTACAATAATGTCTTACTGTCTGGTCCAACTATTGGTCATGATCTAAATGTTGCTTTACCTGAGCTCATGCACCAGATGCGCTGTGATCCTGGAGCCAGATGCGGCCAGAGGGTGTCCCAACGCCGTGGCTCCACCGTTCACATTCAGTTTATCCAAGTCCAGTTGTAGTGCCTTCGCACACGCCAGGGTTTGGGCCACGAAGGCTTCATTGATCTGGAAGTGATGCCGTGTCAACCTATACTAGTCTACACTTAATATTATAAATGTAAAAGTGTGATTGCCAGTTTTTCGCTTTCCAATGATGCGATTTTCAAGTGTTAAGTGTGTTTTTTTGGTTTATCCTTTTTAAATATCGCTTGTTATGGTAGTTTTTTGCATAAAGATAGTTCCGAGTCTATAGAGTGACATACTTTATAACTCGACATCTGAATTGGTTCTCCTGAAGCTAGATTAGACATGAGACGTATTTACGTTACCAGGTTTTAAAACCAGGGTGCCACTTCAAAGTACGGGGCCCTGGTATGAAGAGAAAATACTTGAAAGTATGGAAGCATCTACTCTTACTCTAAGCCGAATGCACGAACAAACAGGAACTCGATTAAAATGCTTGCATAGAAAAACAATCCATAGCACTTGTACTTGCAAATAAAAATAATTTAAAGTATTTTTTCACTCA